>JAUZND010072724.1:0-16875 GCA_034780555.1 Coelogynopora nodosa
CCCCCCCCCCCCCCCCCCCCCCCCCCCCCCCCCCCCCCCCCCCCCCCCCCCCCCCCCCCCCCCCCCCCCCCCGGGGGGGTGACGTAGACCTCTTCCTTCTATACTACTGCAACGGATCAGTTCAACTCCTCACTCGATATTCAGCTGTGTATGAGAATACCGTGCATGACATTAACCTGCCTGCCCGATTTCGTTGTTGACGTACAATATATGTATTAGCCTTGCCCGTTCGCGTACCCGTATGCCTTGTACTTGTAGACTTCCTTCAGGAGGACAGCATTATAGTCTTCATTAGTTGGCAACCATTCGGTCGACAAATTTGTCCAAAGTATAAAAGTTACCCTTGTCAATTTTTATAGTACTCACTTTGTAGCGTCCCCATTTTGTTAAATACCGCTGTCGGTACGCCTCTTTCAAACCAGCTCATTTGGAGAAAACACCTCCAAATCCTCATTTCCATTTCGGCTGAGTTTATTTAAATTTCGTTGTTTGGTGTCAGTAATTTTGCTTCGGCGGCATCGCATGGTAGAACTGTCTACACTACAGCTTCAAACAGCTGTAAACTTTGAGAGTGGTTAGCATGTTGTGATTTTTTCACAGCCTACGGAACAAGTTCTTCCTTATACATTTAAATATGATTAAAAATATACGCTGTTATTAGTTTTACGACTTTTTACCACAAATCGACAATATATACAACATATATGTGTATACTTAGAATGAAAATACTAGCCACGAAAACACTTAAATTAAACTTAATTTACTATGAATTTGAAGACAATTATCGCACGAAATAATTTTTTACAGTTACTTATTTAATTAATTAAAAATACATTTTAATAAATAACACAATTTATCCACACTTGTAAAATGTATTAAAAAAAACACCGACATCTGTATTTTTAATTACTAATATCAATTAATCATCATATAATAACATTATCAAACCACATAAAACTTTTTAGTAATGACTTTTTTTAAAATTTAACAGTCATAAAAATTTGAACATGTTCATATAATAGAAACATTAAAATTATATTGAACAAATAAAAAAATTCATATATATGTATTGAGTATAATTACATTTTTATAAACAAATTACATTCGATTACATGATAGGAACAATTATTTAGTAACAATTATTTAAATTATACAGATTGATTAAATCATATAAGTATTGTATACGTTAATTTTCCTCTTTTTTGTTATAGACAATAAAAACTGCAATTTATAAATACAATATGCATTCATTATAATAGTAAATAATAGTTAATTCAATTATACATGAAATTTGTAGTAATTCGATAATTGAATTTGGGAACAATAATCCATATAACATAATGGTAATAGAATATATCATGCGTATTTTTAGTAATATATATTATCTCGTATGTATATTATATAAATGGAATCTGATAATTCTTACAGGAACACATTTACATTTAGTTATATAGCTTCAATAATGCTATATTTATAAAATTGTGATATTTTTTTACAAACAGGAATTATTTTGTAATGATACTGTAAGAATGCCGCATATCTAACCTCTCAATTTGAAGAGAACGTAAGTGGGTCATATTTGTTTCAGGAAAGTGTCAAATACAAGGTGACTTAGATACACACAACAAATTGTACATATTTGAGTCTTTCATATTTTAGATTTTGTTGATGAGAAATGATTGAATTTAAACAATAAAAGTAGTTAAGGATGCAGCCTTAACAATCACGTTAAAATGTCGCTTTATTCATATTAAAAATGGAAGGTACCAACATTTAATAACTCCCCTATTGCACTAAGTGTACCATCGTTAGTATATACTAAATATATTAGAAAATTATCCGAAACCATTTCTGAAATTTTACAGTGGAAGAATGGAAGAAATAAATTCGCATTATCTATTTGCGGTGCACCTTAAGTTGATAGCGAATTAATGATAGTTGATAACAAATAAACATGGTTTAAATCCGTTTTACTTTTAAGAAATTATACCACTTTCTCTTTCATTTATTTCACAGGTTAATATCGAAAACGTATAGAATTAATTTCAGACACACTCATCAATTACTTTTGAACAACAATTTCGAAACGATTATACATATATATATAATATTATAAAAATGAACAGGTTGTTATTGGATGTTTTTTCGATTTTATAACGGAACGTTATTATAGACGTTATAATAGGTAGATGTGCCTGTTCCCCTATCTCAATTCCTATGATCATGTAGGAAAAATATATTTTTTAGATGTTATCCTTTAAATGTTTAATTAAATGAATAATAACCATATACAAAATCAAAGCTTATCTGTTCTCAAAGATATTAAGGGGATACTTCCAATTTTATAAAATATAAAAAGTCGTTCGTCATGACTTTACCTCATTTACATTGTTTGTTTGAATTTTTAGTCTACATTTAAAAAATAATTTTAGGCTTCATAGCACAGTATGGGTATATATTTCTTTATAGATAAATCGAGTATAATCATATGATGGTTAATAGCTACTTATCGAGTTTAACAAATTATAATTCAAAGTTACTTGCTTTTTGAATAAGTATTTTTAACAGAGATTGACAAATAATATATTTTCTTAAAATGGTTCATTTAATTATTTTTAAAACAATTAAATTATGCACTACTTTGTATAAAAATGGTTAATGTGCTTTTTGTACTTTTTAATATTGTTTAATATAGTAATAAATAAAAGCTTTTGCTAAAGTCTGTATTGATTTTTTAGCGTTTTAATTAAAACATGCTGTAACTTAGTTTGAAATTATTATCAGTTTTAATTTACTGCTGAAGGCTTGATGCTTTCACGAACTTTTTAGGGGTCGTACAGTAGCTTCTACCACTAACAGACCTCTGTGGCAGGGAAGGCAAACCATCCGAAGAATTCAATGAATGAAACTGCAGTTCACCGGCAAATTGATATTCAGTACCACTTGGTAAAGGAGGCGGGACATCGTTGCCTTGCGACAAAGTAGAATTTTTGCGAAGGGAGCCAACCGATTCATGAAATCCAGTCCCACCGTCTCCTCCTGTCACTGCCTGCAATTCCTCTATTTCCTCATCATTACAGTAGGGATCCTGGTTTTCGCATGTTTCATAGGGCGATGGATTGTCGAGCCCGTCCGTGCTAAGATTATAGGGGTTGACATTTGTAGGCATCAAGTAAGGGTCATTTAGCCCTACAGTCATTCCATACTGGGAGTTGGCTTGATATATTGAGTTTTGCGCGCTATAAATCATTGGGGGTAAACTGGAGCATAGAAGACAGAGAAATATTATTTAATGAAAAATATACTATAGTTACCAAAGATATCGACTATCAGTAAAATATTGTTATTAATTATAATTATAAATTTATAATAATTTTTTTTATTATTAAATATATTTTCTATTTGTGTAAAAACTACATTGCACAAAACAGTTTGTTACACTTGCAAATCATCAAATTTAGTTTTTCACTAATTTTCACTAAAATATGACAATAAAATGCTCTCCTCGAAAATATAATGTGCCATTTAAGCGCTAAGCACAGTACTTGAAATATTTCTGGATACGCAGCTGTTTGCAATAAAACATCTAATCGTTAACTTCATAAACTATTAATCTATGATAATATATATTTTATTATTATTAACCACAAATTAAAGCATTATAATTTCAATTAATGCTCACGTGACAGATTGTAAATGTTTGCAACATTTCTATACAATTTCAGAATAAAAACATTCTAATTAAAAAATGATTAGAACTTCATATTCAAAAGGAACTAAGAATTCGTTTTTTAATAGTAAATAAGCTTTGTTATTCAAAAGTGATTACAAATGTTATATTAAAAAGTGATTTAGAAGAAGACATTAAGAAGTTATGGCTCTCTCACTTGGGCGATTTCTTCATTTTTCGAGAATGAATATAGTAACACGCCAGAAGAAATACAATTGTAACCACCACAATAAGTCCAAGTACAATGAGAATAAGGACAAATGTTTGATTTTCCTGAACAAAATTAAAAGTAAGACACAATCTGTATTAGTTCCATTCAAGTATACTTTGTAGCATTTTAATATTGCTTACGTTATACAATAAACTTCAAACACTTTTTGCAGCCCCTATTGACGCCTCTATTGACGCCTCTAATGACGCCACTATTGACGCCCCTATCGACGTCCCTATTGACGCCCCTATTGACCCCTCTATTGACGCCTTTTTTGACGCCCCTATTGACGCCTCTATTGACGCCCCTATCGATGCCCCTATCGATGCCCCTATCGATGCCCCTATCGATGCCCCTATTGACGCCCCTATCGATGCCTCTATTGACGTCCCTATATAGGCTTACATTTTAAAACAACTTTTATTCTGTGCTCTGAAATTATCATTGATATGAAAATATGTAAACATATATGCGCTAGCAGGACTACACTATAATGTATATGTAGTAGATGTTTTATATGAACAAATATAACAATTAGTTAGAGATTAATGTCTTGTTCATACTTGAAACAATTATGTATATGTATAATTTATTTAAGGAATATATTTTTAGTAAAAAATATGATTATTAGGTAATCATAATTAATGTAGTATTACCTTTTAATCTATCCATTAGTTTAGTTCAATTATTGTCGTTTATACCTTAGCTCACAAGACTATATGAATAAACTACAAGAGCGTTAGCTGCATTATTCATGAGATGTGGAAATGTGGAAATGATAACATTTATAATTTTGACCCTAATTATATGGCCTTCATGTTTTATAAAAATATATATAAACTATATAAAGCATGTACCTTAGAATACAGGGGCGTAGCCAAAAAATTGACCTAGGGGGGCCCAGGTCGATTTAGGGCAATTTATTTTTGTCGATGAGGGAAGTGGGAATTTTTCCTTTTTTATTAGAATAAAAATTTTCAGTCCTGAAATTTAGGGGGAAGCTGGATCCGCTCCTGGCAAGGCGCGAAATAATTTAAAGCAAAATTTGAGGCCGTGAACAAAAAACAAAAGTCTATAGAGCGAAAAATGCTTATATATTCAGTTGATTACTAAATACTAATGGCATCGATCAGAGTTGAGTCTCAAGACTTGATACTAACAGCTAATAATCAAGTAATGAAAATTTACATTATTGTATATTTGATTAATTTTTGATTATATAGTTACAGCAGATTATAAAAAATTTAATGTTTTATACATGTTTTAAGATACAATAAAAGTTAATTTGAAAATTGTAAGTTCTAAAATTTTACAAAAGCGCAACAACAGTCCTTTACATAATTTCCAGTTTCATTCGGCGGGGATGTGCCCGAGAAAATTCAGCGACAACTTCTTGCACGTCTATACCGATATCCCTGTGGATGGCCAGTAGGGCCAGCGACGACAGGCATACATCCCAGATACGCAATACCAATAGAGAATAAAGAAACATAGTACGAAAAATATGTGGTATATAAATATACCACCAGTCCCTAAAGAGTCAACTTTAAAAAATTCATCGGTAACAAAAAGGGCACTGGCCAGGCCCCCCCTGCTACGCCCTTGGAATAGTGACGATTTGTTCTCCCATTATAGAGAAAATAGAACTAAAGAAGCCAAGTTGGCGTTTAACAAAAAACTCTTATGCACCGAATAATTATGGGATTAGAAAAATGCGTAAAATATGTAATTAAATATGTATACGAATAGGTCAACTTGACGCAGCATAGGTTAGCCTAAGAGTTATTATATGTATTCTGAATCAATATTTTATAGTAAATTATAGTGTAGTTTTTCAAGGCGACTATAAATACATAATTTATTCTCTAATCTGACGTTTGTTTATTTGTATATATTTGGCTACAAATATGGGTAAATTAGAATGCATTATAAAAGGGTTAAATAAATGAAAAAAACATTTTTAGCTATTTTTTCATCATTAAAGACATCATATTCGGTGTCAGTACACGTCAAAATATAAAGCTGAAAGTAAATACAAAGATATAAGTGATCAATGGAAGAACTAGCTTAAAAGCATAAATGATTTTTGGAAAAAAGTATATACTTTCTTTATTTTTCTATATTAGTATTTAGTACCTGCTAATTATGCAGGTACTGAAATTTCCTATCGATGATCTTTGTATATATTTTCACTAATTAATTATCAAATATCGGTGGGTCAATGTAACCCTATCATGGCTTCTTGTATGGGTTAATTATACAAAATAGTATTATAATATATAAATTAACAAATAAAATTTTACATAATAAGCGTCTAATTATTTCATACCAAAAACGAGGAGGATGCCGCGGAATCTGAATCATTGTCGGATTTCTGTGTTTCGCAGTGATTTCCTTCAAAATTCTTGGGGCAAATACATTCAATCAATAGATTTTCTCTTGACGAACAAACTCCCCCGTTTTGACAGAAATTGGTGGGACAATTTTGTTTATCTTCGCAGATGATACCGCCCCACCCTGTACTGCATGAACAGATATAGCTTTCATTGAAGTTCCCCGTAAGTTTGCAAGCGCCCCCATTTAGACACGGTGAAGAGAGGCAATGATTGATGTAGCATTTAGATTCTATAATAAACAATATAATTTAAATAATGAATTAGTGGTAGTAAACACTTGTGATAATTATATTCTTTCACGAAATTGAAACTGACTAATTTCGATTCAGACCCTCTCTAATATAAACTTAGCCTACTTAACTATATTTCTATATAAGAAATATAAATAAACAATAGGACGACCAAGGCCAGAGATAGGTTACAAACTACACACATTTTTTCATAATTCGTAATTAAAAATTGTTATATTCGATTGAGCTTAATTTTTAAAATCTTGCCAAATAGTGACTACTGTCAATCAGTGAGGTATTATTTTTTTAATTGCTCATGTGGGTTAGTAACTGTGACGTCATAATTTTATCTTCTTTTTCAAAAAAGTTTTTTTACTTAACTTAACCCTTCACTGTACTTGGGGGGGTTTATACGACCCCTCCTCCCCCCCTTCCGACTACATTTCAGCCAACAGCCGATAGTGCGAGAATTTTGAACCTGTGAACAATGTTTTCTTGCAGTAATTTTTAAAGCATCTTAAAAAATAGCTTCGTCCATTCGATAACCACGTAAACGTTCCCTGAAAATGTCTCCTTTTAAAAAATCATAAAATTGACAATTGTTATTTTTTATCTTTCTTATTTGTTTATAAATTTAGTTTTTGCGATATTAATATACATTATGTTCTAAGTATGTTCAGTTAATTTTTTTAAAATTTGGGTCTATTGACTTGTTTCAAAAGCCAATGAACGTCCAGAATTATAAATTTTGCTATAAAAAAATCTGCCCTAAAATCAATTCAGAAAAATATGTTTTGCTATTTATGTAAGAGACACACAAAATTTGTGTTTTGAAAAATATCTATAAAACAAATTATAGCATTTGATTTTGATCACAAAATATTATAAAATATCTAGTATGACAAGATCAAGAGTACTTGATATCAAAAATAGATTTAGTGACCTGGTTCAGATATAGTTGTACCTCTTTAATTTATGTTATATTAGATTTTTTTTCAAATTATGAATTTAAAAGTAGATGGTAACAATAGTACAACAAAAGTTGCGTGTAGAGAAACATATATATGTGAACACGTTACATGACATAAAATAATTTATGTACATAAACCTATAAAAACAAGGGTCCATACATATTATAATGATCGGTAATTTTGTGCATAGCTCTAAAATTACATATATTATATTTCTGTTAAGTTTTATTCAGTAAGTTCGATTCATCAGAGATACAATATCTATATTTTTATGCAGTCTGAACCAGTCCCGATGCAGCTATGATCTGGCCAGATCATATCTTCGACCAAAATAGTATTTTCTGCCATTCAAATAATTCCAAAACTTACAGATATCTAATGGCTCGTAATTATTTCATTTAAAATTTTAATTGGTGCCAAGTTATTATTTTTTCTTTTTTTAGGATTTTAGCAACCGTTTTAATTTTTTAAATTTTATAAATTAGTTATTTGAGTTGACATTTAACACACATTTAAATAGTGTGACAATCTTTAAAAAGGTTTTGCTAGAATGATTATTAACAAATATTAGTACAATAATATTAGCGTATACATATATTTTTTTAATTGAAAATATTTACAATTTTGCAATAAAACTTGTTTTGTCGAATGCCAAACACTATACATTGTATGTGCTGGGACTAAATGTCACAAACAAACTTATTCATTACTAAAAAAATGTTGATATGGCAAAAAAGTCATAAAATTGTTGAATAGGGTAGGTTGTTAAAAAAATACAGGGCTACAAGAAATTAATTATCGTAAATAGAATGTATAGCCAGTTTAAAATATCAATTAATATAATTAAAATATTACAACGTAATAATAAATAATACTGGTTTAAAGCTGGGGAAATTGTGAATTGACCGCTGATGTCCTGCAATAATATACCGTATGTTAGGTGATATGCTCGCTAACAATAACTAATCGATACAGGAGAGTCTGCCATTTAGTTAAATGACACAAAATTATAATTTCATAAGCATTCTGAAAATATCAGAAATAGTTTAAAAAAAAGAGTGTATGTTTTCTATAAGGCCCTTTTTTACTAATATGTTACATACTCAGATTATGTAAAACTTCTGGACAGTTTTGTATTTTTGTGGATCTAGTAATATTCAAGGGCTTAAAAGCTACACTGACTACTTTTAAAATATTGGTTGTTAATTTCGAGAACTACATTTGATAACAAAACTGAAAAGGGAAGAAAAATTGTAACACAAAAATTAAGTTAATAGTTTAAAAAAATAATAATTTAATTAAAAAAGAACAATAGTTCCATTGTATCCCGCGTTCTCATCACAATTTTGACGTCAAATACTTTTGGACTATAGTTAATAAAATGTTCTATTCTATATTTATGCTTTTCATTTTGTTATAATTTAAAAAAATATTATTTGATATGATACAGTACCATGGAGTCCATTACACAAGCATATTCCTTTTTTCTCGGTCGATGAGATTCTACAGTTGGCCCCGGGTGCACAGGTGAGATGAGCACAGTAGTTTTCTTGTTGGCAGTTTTTTCCAGTCCAGTCTAAAAAAGTATTGAGCAATATAGGGTTCTTATGTATAATAATTATAGAGTGGTAGTTATTATGCTCTAAAATACTGATTATGAATACAGAGAGCCAGGAATGCTGAGTAGGCCTAACTTTTTTTCTTTTGTTGTTAATTGATATCTATACCAGTGTACAGTGTATACTGAATTATTAAATATGATTAACAAGAATAACAATGTCAGTTATTCAACTTGATAAATATAGTAAACAGAACTCACAGGTGAGCTGATTAAACATTTCAGTGTCTGCGTTATTCGATATTACATTTCGATATCAATAGCAAAAATTGCGATAAAATCCTTTATATAATAATATAACAACAATAAAACATTAACATTAATAAGCGTATATTTGAATAAAATCAACCTTTAATTGGAATTTAGGCACCAAATAGCACGTCAGCTTGTACTGATAATAAATTTTCAGTATAAGGAGTGCATTTACATGTTGGACAACATAGAGTATCTATGTAAATATACATCTAAGATAAATATGTATAATTTACATAATACAGATATATTGTTAGTAATGAGAGAATAATAAAGAGTAGTGTAATTAGAATACGTATAAGTTAAAAAACTCGAAATTAGTTCAATTAAATTAGTAATTAATTAAATGGGTGGGAAAGGAATGAATAATGATTAAAATGGGTAATGAATAAATTGACGCATCTATCAGAGTTCGAGTGGTTTGAAATGTTTATATTGTTTTAGATTCGTTACCTATTTGCCTCACATCATCCATATTTGTCAACAGTATTTATAGATATTTTAGCACGTATTACATAACAAATAGAATCATATATAATTCATCAATTGTCTGTTTTGCTTTTGCATAAAGCATAATATATTACAATAATCTGCTATGAAAAAGTACTACCTAGATTTTAAAATTTAAAAAACTATATAAACGGATATTATTATTTCTCCACTTTTTCAAATTAGTGGAGGAATTGTGCCCCCGAGGAGGAATTGTGGTTCCCGAGCATACAATATAGCAAATATAATTATAAGTTCATATACGTTTACATGTAAGTCATAAATATATTTAAGTCTATTTTTACAAAGGAAATATATTATAAATAACTTTAATAGCGAAAAATTGGTTACCGATTTTATAGACCAAAATTATATAATTTTTGAGAATATAATAGTAAAGTGATTTGTTTTATTTTTATTTATTACATTTTAAGGCTTTTTTGTACAATAATTAAAATGTAATTATTTGTAAAGTATACTTTTAAATTTAATGAAATGTATGTTTTTTGAAAAAGCAAAATATACAATACATAAAATATTTAGAATAACTAATACTTTTTTCGAATATATAGGTAAAATTGTTCATGGTATATATTAACTAATAATTTAATAATATTTATAAATAATTTTATATAATACTATACGACAACTTTACTTGTATTTTTGCATTATTGTATTATTTGTACTATTCCAGCATTTCATAATTAATATATATTAATCTATTCTGGATTATGACCTCATTTTTATCCAGATTTGTATGTTATCCTAGTTATACTACTTATTTCCGTTATTGATAAATGTACGAATATAATTGAAATCTTCCATCGTTTACATTTTTTATATCAATAATTAAGTCATTTCATTAAACTTTAAAGTGCTTAAATCACATTAAAAAAAATAAAAAATCACTTACTATCATTGCAAATAACTTTAGCATTTTTATTGCATTTGAAATGGTCTGATTCAGGCTGGCACCCTACATCACATGTTGACCCGTAAAAGTGTTGATTGCACTTTGCTGCCACGTCAAATTCAAGTCTAAACAAATAATTACATTATTTAATATCATTGAATATAATGATAATTAATTATTTCTATATTGATATGTTTGAGGCCAATATGTAACTAATTCATTTATTGATGAATGTTTAATATATATATATATACATATTGACAGTTATTTTTATTATAAAAATATACTTTACGTATAACATAATTCAACAAAATCATATAAAATAATTAAAGTATATATTATAACGTTGTAATTAAACAATATATGTATTTCACCTGTTTGTGCATTACCTTCCAAATTTTATAGTTTTACAAAAAATGAAAAATGTAGATACTAATAATATATATTTGTTCTACAAACTAGCCTACTTTCGCATATAGAAAGGGTTTCCTGATAGTGACTCAAACAGTATTTACATGATACAATCGATTTTACTCAGTTTCTTACTTTAATAAAACATCATAACCGACTTTTAACTAGGAACTTACTGTTTCGAAAAATTTGCTTTTTTGAGTAAATCACAATTGGTGTTTTTAACTACATTAACGAAAATACATTTATTTTATTAGACTATGCGTACTGGTCGTGGAAACGAAGTATTTGGTAACATGCAACTGATGATGTATTAAAATTGATTTACGTGTTTAACTTGGATCAATCGATCAATTTATATACGTTTTATCCGTTAACAAATTTTTAAAAATTAGTATAATAAGGTGATCTAAATACTGACATTAAATTAACAAAAAATGTGACCGTTTTTTGTTTTTAGATAAATATATTACAAATCACGGAACAACCCGTTTTTCAATAGATCAAATTATAAAGTCAGTTATTTTGTGCATTGTGATTAAGTTTTGTTTAAAAATGCAATATTTCGATTTATATTTTGAATTATATATAATTAAATTCGATACTTATTCAGTGTTTAAAACTTTCAGCTCAATTGTATGTAAATATTTTGCACAACTAAATGTATATCATTTTATATACTAACAGTAGAAATTCAAATTTAAATTATGAAGCTGCATATTCAGATCTAAATTCCTTGTTTTCCAACATCAATCGCATTTTACAATTGATAAAAATTGTATGTGCGTGTACTATTAGGTGTACCATTACAACGCGTACCTTTACATGTACCATTAGGATAATATTACGTGTATCATTATAACGCGTACCTTTACATGTACCATTAGGTTAATATTAAGTGTACCATTACTTACAATATTACGTGTACCATTACTTACAATATTACGTGTACCATTACTTACAATACTACGTGTACCATTACTTACAATATTACGTGTACCATTACTTACAATACTACGTGTACCATTGCTTACAATATTACGTGTACCATTACTTACAATATTACGTGTACCATTACTTACAATATTACGTGTACCATTACTTACAGTACTACGTGTACCATTATTTACAATATTACGTGTACCATTACTTACAATATTACATGTACCATTACGTGTACCAAATTACGTGTATATGCGTGTACAAAATTTTATCTTTAGGATCATTTTTCGAAAACTAAAGAAGTAGTTTTAAATCCATCGAAGAAAAAAAAGTGATGTAGGATAAGGGCAAATCTAAATTATTATGTCTCAAGTAAATATTTAGAAGATTTATTTCTCCAACTAGTATGTAGTACTTACATGAGATCATTTGCACCATTTATTTTCGTAAAGTTGATATTTGTGTATTTGTAATCTCCATTATTTGAAACTGGATTGATCGAAACCACTGATTTGAAATTTCCAATTATTGGATAATACAAAGCGAAGTCCTTGTCAACTATACTTACGGAAATAGAGATGTCGCTCTAGAGACCATTACAAAAAAATAAGGGCAACAATTAAATTAATAATTTACCTTTCGTATTAGCTCACACAATTACTATATACGTAAAAATATGTCATAAATAAAGTTATTATGTAATATGTCAAAACTATATGAAAAAAAAAAAAATTTGCTGGTCGTGTTATTATTAATTTTTCGTAATATTTATAAAAGCACTTCATCATCTGAATGATAACAATTTCAACTTTATTGCAAGTAACCATAATAACCTTAGCTTATAAAAGTTTACTGTAAATGTATTAATCAATAAAAAAAGAAAATACTCAAGTACTTTTTTCTTAAACCATGACAATAATCCACTAAAATTTAAAAACTACAAAATAAATGATTTCAAACTTATTGTTTCAAACTCATACCAATTTTATAATTATTTATTACAGAGGGAAATTTCACGAATTTTAAGGAATTTCATGAATTTTGTAAGTCATACTTTGAAGGCAAATAAGACAAAGGCATTTTACGGAACTTGACTTATGTTCTCAGTGTTCTCCTGGGATTATATTGCAAATTTATTTTTAATAGTAACAATAATTGAACCGACTACCATTTCTATAGTTTCAAGTTAGAAGTTATTCTGGGAATGTGAAAACTTGTAAGAGAAGGGAGGATGATTAAAAATGTCGAAGAAAAATATGGTCAAAATGAACTAAACAGTTTTTAATGTGAGCTGACAAGGGTTAAATAAATAGATTTCAATATAATAAGATATTAATCTGACATACATTAAACTAAGTATTTGCTTGCATGTGCTTGAGATTAAATAATCAAATTTAATAATTCGAGACAATTTTGTTGTTTTCATATAATTTCACAATGTACAGTAATAGTGTTATTGTATTATTTTTTTAATTATTATAATACATTTATAACATCTGATCTATACTTAATGCATTTCTTTATTGTTAGTCAATATAGTACATAATCTTTATTTAAATATTTTTTAATGTATATAAAATTATATTTTTTATTAAAACATACATAGAATTATTTTTTAGCACATCAACTATAACTTTTATATATATATCATTGTGCTATATAATTTAATTTATGCTTACAAAATCAATTTAATTGTTTCATAATATGTACCCCGAATATATTTGATAAATATTACAAACAGATTTATTTCATAAATGATAGCCAACTGAATTCTCTGAAAAAGTTTCATTGAACTGTAATAAGTGACATTTTGGATTATAATTTTATGAAACTATAGTTCATTCATAAATTTAATTAATTATAAATGAAACGAATATATTATTTTGATTTCCCACATATTCCTTTCTCCGTTATATGTCTTTGAAATAAATATATACATATGTTAAAATCAGCATGTGTTTTTGACAAATATTTTGTATAATCAAAATAGGTGATTAATTTAATGATAAGACCGAGAATTGTAAAATAAATAGTTCTGGGGCCCTATATATGAGATACATACATGGCCGAAGTTGTCAAAGTATACTTTCTATTTAAGATATATAAGATCTACTTAAGATATATAAGATCTACTTAAGATATATAAGATCTACTTAAGATATATAAGATCTACTTAAGATATATAAGATTTACTTAAGATATATAATATCTACTTAAGATATATAAGATCTACTTAAGATATATAAGATCTACTTGAGATATATAAGATCTACTTGAGATATATAAGATCTACTTGAGATATATAAGATCTACTTAAGATATATAAGATCTACTTACGATATATAAGATCTACTTAAGATATATAAGATCTACTTAAGATATATAAGATCTACTTAAGATAGATAAGATATACTTAAAATATACTTATACTATATTTTATTACACTTAAGTTTTCGCGAATTTGAAAAGAGTAAAAATTAAAATCTATTAATAATAAAACTATAAAATATATTTTTAAATTATCAAAAAATTAATACAAATGCAAAGCGTTATCTTAAAAGAAATCGAGACTTTAAACAAACCTCCATTCTATTTGGCCTTATGATTGACCATGGTTCTCTCATGTCAATGGTGTCGCCAGGAGTTATGTATGACATATCCTTGTGCTCGTCGGTTTCTTTTTCAAAAATTATTCTACTTCTGAAAAATATACATGAATGTATATACTGATTACATGTATTTAAAATGAACTGACTGCACAATGTGAAGCATATAACATATACGGTTTGAATTTAGCTATTCATTCATTCAATCTTTGTTTATTTATGCGATCATGTTAGTTATTTGCTCAAAGGCCATATTTCAAATTATGCTACCATAATTAAATTTATAGTATACACTTATAATTATTCTATTCCATTAAGCACGACGAGTTGTATATTTTTCTGCAGATCAAGAGAGCTGATTGACATGATGAATAGGTTAAACTTAGCCATCAGCTATGATTTAATGAAGAGGATCAACACCTCGATAGCCCAAAATATAATGGAGCTGCTCAAAACAAGCTGCACAACACCATTAGGAAAGTGAAAGTTTGCTGATGTGCTGCCATGTCAGGTCATTGAGAAGTCACACCTCATCAACGGCACTGGTGATATACGGAGACATTTTCAACTACACGATACAACAATAGTCGAAAGCAAAGTTTTAATGATGATTATTTCCTTTGGTGCATGGCAAGACAGAAGTACATATATCGCGATGAAGGCTCTTTTCTTAGCTTTACAGCAACAATGAGTGCACTCCAGGATCCATTGAAGTTTGATGTAAAAAAGACGTCATTTGTACCCAGCCTTCCATATGTCGAAACCGAAATGGACACAATATTTACATCCATGATTAACTTTCAGGATGTCTTGAAGCAAAAGAATAGTGTATCAGGGGCATTTTGATCTGATGAAGGGGTGTATGTGTATGGTGGTAGCATATTCCTTGGAATGGGACCATTTAACATGGAGAATATTGTAATCGCTTGGCTTGGGAAGTTTTTAGGCTATACAGATATTGATCTGGCTTTGATTGAGACTAAACCCTTTGGCAAGCTTGTTATGTAGAATAGTGTCGTGATTGCAGGTCACTATTGCAAAGGCAAGGAAGCAAAGTGTCTTGTATCAGAGGTGATTAGCTACAGTTCTTATTTTTGAGAAGTTTCAACCTGACCAAAACAATACTAGTTGTTGTGAATCAGACTAGCAAATAGACACCATGGAAATTAAGATGCAGCAGGCTTTAGATATGGACCTTACAGAGTTCAGAGAGATTTGGGAAGAAAGCAGGATCTTACATGCAGACTCGAATAAGTCTTTCACAGAATGGATAGAAACAGTCTGGAATGAGAATGTGAAGTACTGGAGCTTGTTTCTGGATGAGCTGTATCCTATCCCGAGAAATCTTACACACTCCATTCATCAAGGCAATTGACATCTATTCATCAACGCTACGAAACATATAAAGCGAACACATCTGCAGTGTAAGATCTGGTTGCAAGCCCCAACTCCTGCAGTCACTAAACCAGATCCCCTCCAGTATTAGTATGAAGCAATGGATGTTAGCATTGGATGTTTTGTTGCTGAAGTAAAGGCAAAAAGTATACAAATCCAAATAATTAAATAAATTGGCAATTATCTTAAAAACCATTGACTTTTAGATATAAAATGTATTACTGACCCCCATAATGTGGCCATTGGGTGCACATTTTAGTGGTCGGGCAACCTACTAGGTTCAACGGTTCTGTAGATACAGTTCTGGTGGATGGTAGTACTTTGCTTAAAAAGGGCATGGCCCATAAAAAAGATCTTAGTCATTTGGGAAATGTGTTACCAATCAAATATTGTTCCTAGACCTTCAATTAGTGGATTCCTTAAGAGTTTAGTTCCTGACATAAGGTGCGTACAAAACAACCATGAGCTACTAGAGTATTACTTATTGCAACCTCCTGAAATCGACCTTCAGCTTTTTCATTTAGCTAGACCTGTACCACCCTTCGTTCATCTAGTGGGCTTGCACCACCCTTCTTTCGTTCATCTAGTGGGATTGCACCACCCTTCGTTCATCTAGTGGGCCCGCACCAACCCTTCTTTTGTTCATCTAGTGGGCCTGCACCACCCTTCTTTCGTTCATCTAGTGGGCTTGCACCACCCTTCTTTCGTTCA
>JAUZND010072735.1:0-16874 GCA_034780555.1 Coelogynopora nodosa
GGGGTATGGTCTATTTTTAGCCATGACTCATGAATCTATTTATAAGTGTGGTCGAATCCACTCTTCCTATACTACTTCCGTACAAAATACAATATAAATAATTTTTTATTAGGTCCGGACGAAATAAATAAGAATTCATATTTAGTCCGTACCAAACAGAAATCGGTATATACAAATTATCTAAAACTCTTTTTATCTGCTTTGGAAGAATTAAAAATGAAGTTTAAATTGGTCCGTAGTGAATAAAATAGATTTATATTTGGTTTAGATAAAATAAAAATAATTTCTATTTGATCCGGACGAAATAAATTATAATTTATATTTGGACTAGACCAAAACAGGAAATATTATTATTTAAAATTTAATTTTTATTTTAAAATTGTAAATAATTGATACCCGTTTTGATTAATTTTATTAAAATATATACATACATGATTGACAATGTTTTATGTATAAATTATAATATATGAAATATTATATTTGGTTCGACTGATAATTAATTGATCGGACCAAATAATAATTTCTATTTTGTCCGGACCGATTAGCAATTGGTCGGACCAAATAACAAATTTAAATTTTGTCCGGACGAATTAGTAATTGGTCTGAATTTAGATTTGGTCCCCGACATAATTATATCACTACAGATAAGTTAACCGGTATAAATATATTTAAAAATTGGTATAAAAATATACATACAATTGATGTTGCTTCCCTCTAGGAAACTTATTAAATTATATATTTGTTCTTATTTTTGGGTCATATTTGCTTTTATTTGTTTAACTTTTACAATTGCTTACTGCGCAGAAAGTCATTATTTAGTTTAAAATGAAATAGCATCCGTCGCCAATTTATATCGCGGTTTAAAACAGTAGTGACGCATCTTGTCATTATTTAGTATCTTTGAATCTGTCTATTTAGATTTGCTTTGAATCAAGGAGATTTAATAATAACATTATTATAAGTGTTTGCTTGCTCATAATCATTTTTCAATTTTGTAAAGTTATCTCTTTTCTTTAGGGTTCATTCCGAAAATTATATTAGATGAATATTTCATTATCTTGCGAATAGGTACGTCGTATATTTTCAGCAGGTGTTCTGTGTTTAGAAATCGTTTCAGAGCGCTAAACAATGGTTATTCCTATACCAATTGTTTGTTAATAATAAAAATGTGTGATGACGAATTCAATATGTGATTAAATTTTTGATCAATAGTTATATTACAATTTATGTTGAGAGTGTTATTTTTTTCAGAAATTGGTATTAAGATGAAACTAACACTTTGTTGGTTAGGTTTAAGACCTGTTGAGTCATCTACATATTTAACTAAATTAAATACATTGCATATTACATCAAATCTGTAGCGTAAAAGTAAAAAAGTAAGGGAGAGGTTTAACCGCACTGAGAGTCCCATATGCAAGATGAGATATTGATCTATTTCCAATATTTAATCTCAAATATAATCTTGAATTAGGGAGATTATTCCTCGCGATATGTTTAAATAGTTTAAATAAAAATGTAATCAGTGTAATCTGAGTAAAATTATATTGAAGTCCTTGCTTTATTAAACAGAATGCTACGTCAGATACTATGTCAGATAAGAGTGATTTCGATAGGGATTTTAACTAAGCCAATAATGAGATGTGTGAAAGGAATCATTTGATATTAATGGGAGACATATTAGGTAACAATAAATCATTCAATTACATATATTGATTTTTTTAGTTCGATTATGTGCATTTATTCAATGTACAATCAGGGTGATTTCAATGGAAAATCCGACTAAATCGAGAATGGAGAGTATGACAGCGACCTATGGAAATTGATTTGAGATATACTACTGTATTAAAGAGGAATGCGACGATACTATATTATATGTATACTATATTATACTATATGTGCACTATACGTTTACATTACAGTTTAATATATAATATATGCATTGGTCTAACGCATTTGTAATTAACTTGTTTTATTCAATTAATAATTAAACAGTCTGAGCGTTTATTTGAATTTCGAACATTCTTTTGGTGTTGCTATTTTTATATCATAAAAGGTTTTCACCCATTACGTTCAAACTACGTAAAATGTGTATTAATTATATCAAATCAAACATGAATATATAATCAAAAACAAAAAGTTATGTATATAATAATTGTCAATAAAATAAGCATTTTATATTATGTTTTCAAATAAAAAAATATTCAATCTAAAGATAAGAAGGGCATTCAATGGTATTTTAATAAGAAAGGATGTGTTGTGTTGATAGCATTTATTTTTAGTCATATGGTATTAACGAAAATGACCTAAAACACATTACATTAGAATTTGTTAATTTACTTTATAGTTATATTATATTATAATATAATATTATATAATATGGTAGAACTAGAATTTACTGTCTTTGTTTAATTGCAAATGTGTTTATAAAGTAAAAACTGATTCTGATTCCACAAAAATAGATGCCTATGCTAATTATTCAGATATCATAAACTTCAGGAAATTTCAGACCTATTTTGACCATTCTCAAGAATCATAAGAATATATGTACTAAAATTATAGAGGGTGGCTGTGCCATGGCCCATGGCCATGGGGTGTTTATATTATCTTTGATTCTTTCAAATTGCATTGATAAGTTGTATAGAATTTCACTTTTTATATAATATTTAAACATTCTAGATGTTTCAAATCAAAAAATGTTGCCTGCTGCACTGTTTCTACTTTTTTCTTGTTACAGTCGACTTTAATTAATTTGGATTTTTGCTTAACTCAGACAACATTTTTAAGTCCATTAATAATAATATTCTACAACAAGCAATTTACAATTTTTAACTTGGACAAAAATAATTGGTCCCCAGCTATCTGACTTAGGCAAAGTCAACTGTATTTTGTTTGTTATATTTCCTATATTATATATTATACAATTTAAACATTAAAGAATGGCATTCAATGGTAATTTATTATTAATAAGAAAGGGTATGGTATTATTATTATAAAACCATATCAATATGGTATTAATGAAAATGACCTAAAACACATTACATTAGAATTTTTTAATTTACTTTATAGTTATAATATAATAATAATATATAATTGTAAAATTTACTGTCTTTTTTTAAATGGGTTTAAAGTAAAAATTTATTCCGATTCCACAAAAATGGATGCCTGTGCTAATTAATTTATTTCAGTTAAACATAATTCTGGTGTCTGAAAAAAATCTGATGCTTATTCTAGAGCCAGAGGTGCTGCTGTCACTGACACTGAATGAGCTCAAATTCAAAAATGCAAAATAATACTTTTTAAAAAGATAATAAAAAGTTATTTAACTACAATAATAATATAACTTTGTAAGAATCAAAAAAATATTTTTTGTTTAGTATAATTTGTAAAGTATGTCTTTTTAGATGCATCAGAAAATATTAAACTTAAATGGTTAAAAATTAATGCTTTTTGAGTTTTGTTTTTGGCAATAAGTATATAGAAATTCTGACTTGCAATTTGGCAATTGCTGATAATTTTGATAAAAAGATTTATAATAAAATTTAAGATTATGGAATTAAAGTCAAAGATTCTAAACTCTAAAATTCAATTATTAATATGCAGATCATCATAATTTTCTCAATTTTGAAAGATGCAGAATTTTCTTGACTATCAAACTTATTTATCACAATTAATTATTAATGAAGCATTTAATTAGATTTATTTATTGAAATTCAGTAATGATTCCTCAGTAATACTTAATTAAAAAAAAATATTATTAATAATATAGTCTTTCTATTCTAGAAGGTACATTCTCTTGAGTTATGTAATCTAAAAGCCATTTAACTGCTTTCATATACCTTTATATATTTTATAGAACAAAAATAATATAATATTTATATTATTATTGTTGGTGACCAGTTAGGGCTAAACCTGACCAGTTAGGAGCTTTTTCTCAGTCCTTAACTAGTCAACCAGTCCCAACCTCATTGACCAGTTAGGGACCTAAATATAATTTGACAAACACTTTCTACTTCAGATATTTTTGCCATTTTAGATTGTAGTTCCCACTATTATTACATATTAGTATTACAATAAAGAAATTAATCTTTTGAGTTTGAAATTTGCTACTGGTCAGATCACAATATTACAATTGTGTTTGAGGTTCATAACTGACCAGTGGAGAATTTCAGACTCAAGATATATATTTTTTCTTTTAATATATGTTAAATAGCAATTAAAATTTAAAATGGAAAAAATATCTGAAGCAGAAAGTGCATATATAGTATTGAGGTACATTAATTCTTCAAATTGCTAATTATTTGATTTATTATTTAAAAAAATATTGATCACAGTTTACAAAACTTTAGCCAAGTCTAATGATTATCATAGAGTTATAGCCTACATTATGGAGAATCACTACCACAATATTAATATAATATTAGGAACATCCTATGTAAATTATATTGATTCAAATATGTATGTCCTATAGGGGATGTCAAACGTTGGTGTCTTACAATTAGGAAAACAATATATTTTGCAGTAAATATAAAACATTGATCATACTAGGCTGCAAGCAAAACCAGTTGACAAAGTAGCAATTTTATTTTAATTTTCTACCTATATGTACTATGTAGATTGAAGACATGCAATAACCAAGCAACCACATCTTTTTTGGCTGCTAGAGAAAACCAATATTAGAATATTGTATTGATTCAAATAGCAAAGATGAAGATAATAATAATAAATAAAAGAATGTAATATGACTGAGAATGTAAAAAACATGATGTATGACATTCAGTCTGAAATTTTTTTGAGGTACACACTGGCTGCTGGAAGCACCTGCTTTATGCAGTATTTTGGCTGACTTGCTTGGCTGCTAATCAATAAATGAAGCATGTTTGTGTAACAAGGATTATGATCTGGCTAATCTGTGCTCTATATGTATTGCACAATCATTTAGGTACACAACCACATCACAAAATGGACTAATATGTGATAATAAAAATGAAACAGTAAAATGTTTAAATTTAAACAAATTAAAATTGTTAAAATCTGTGCCTTTTCTGCATAATTACACTCAGGCATGGGAATCTTCCAGTTTTTTTCTCCAGAATTCCATTTTTTAAATATTAAAGGTCACTTTGAGGAAGACACAAATCCAATATGAAATTATGGGGGTGGGAAATGGCATACACTATAAAACTTGCATTCTTATTTTTCAGAAAGAAGATTGGTGATCATTCATAGTGTACTCTTTATTTAATGTCTTGTTATTTATTATCCCTAAATTTAATTATTGTTATTAAATCCTTGACCCTACAGGCATTGAATAAATCTCTTAAAAAACCTATATAATTTTTGAATATATTATAAAAATTGCACCCTAAATACAGCTATTTTGAACTCCTTTAAATGCATTTTACAATGTAGCCTTTAGCTCATATATCCATGAAGCTGCAGGTGATTGGCCCCCAAGAATATATTCTGTTTTTTATGATATAATGTTCCCATGCCTGTAACACTGCATATATATATACATATCAAGCATGAAACATTAATTTTTTTCTCAAATTATTTGTGCAATTTATTAAAACGCATTTAAAACATAGCAAAATAAAATTGCATCAATATTTGTTCTCTGCACTTGTAGTAGGGACAATTTTCTTGCAGTTCTAGTGTTAAACAGCACATGAATAAAATTGTTGCCAATGAGAGAGGCACCTGCTTAAAAATGTAATAAACAGAAAATAGTGTATTTTTCTATCCATTTTATTGATGATTTTTTAAATATTGATCTAGCTGAGATTCACATGGCTCATATGTTGTAACAACACAATAAAGCATTAAAAAATATTAGATATTTTTAATGCTTGCCTTAATTTGTTTTGATTTTGATAAGAATAAGTAAAAATGTGTGAATTTTTTTGCTGAAAAATTAAGAATAGATCTTTTGCTAAGAATAGGTCATTGCTACTTATCCTTATCATCTATGTATATAATAAAACAATTCCATATATATACAATTTTTTTTGCAAATGCAATGTACTTGACAGACTTGAATTTTATTGTCGAAAAAACATGGACCTGTATGTATTGTAATGTGGCATTATGTCTATTGTATAAATACATATATAAATTAATATATACATATATATATATGCACTGAAAATCTGTTTATAAATTGAAATAAAACATATTATACTCAATCATTACATACCCAGAAATTGGTTATGTTTTAGAATCTGAGAGATGTCAGCCAAATTTTCGAAGTAGGTCATAAAATGTTTCCTGGAGAAACTAAATTTCTCACCACTTTAAGAGTATTCTACATCCATTCTTCATGCATCCATATTTTCAGATGACTGTTTATGCATGATAAGTCAAATTCTTCCAAATGAGTTGCTGCATAATTTTTAACTGACAAATGAACATGCTTGTTAACATTATAAATATGAAGATGAGGCACATAAGACTACTAACATTTTCAAAACGAATAAGTCACTATTTGCATGAATGGTTCTTATATATATGTATATGCATATAACATATGTTTATTGGGAGTTAACTAACCTTACAATAATGACAAAAGTTTTAAACCAATGACTAGGAGAAATGATGCATATAATCAAACAGCATAATGCCAGCAGTTATATATATGTATAAGTAGGTACAAAAAATAATTAAGCTTTTATTTTTTATTTAACATTAATTTTTTCTGGTTGAATTACTTTTGATTTCCATTGGAACCACTAAAAAAAAATATCAGATTTTTTTTTTTACATATGACAGTCCTCTACTACATTTAATTGTCTGCTGCTCTCAATAATAAATTTTATTTTCATTTCAAGGTGGCTGCTAATGTAATTTTTAATGACAATTTTTTAGTGACATTTTATAAACAGGGACAAGAATCTTCCATGTATTCAAGGATTTCTGTGAATTTTTGAGATTTTTATTGAGTATCATTGAGTACTATTGTTATTAAGTTGTGAAGTCTTGTATACTACTAGATTAGATAATTTATATGCATTCTAGTTAGTAATAACTCAAGAATGTGTTACTAAAAAAGACAATAATTACAACATATTCAGAAATAAATCACAGCATCACTATTTTGCATAATTACTTTCATATTATTTTGCACTGATATAATTCTTTTATTGGTATTTTTATCAACAATAAATTTACACTGGGTACAAAACTAAATATTTTCAAAGTCACTATGTTTTAAACCTATTTTCATAACAAATATAATTTTGTAATGATTTTTTATGTTTTGTTTAACTATAAATTTAGCAATTAATGAGTAATATTTAATATTAAATGACATAAATTTGTTATGTATTTATATATATTTTTCAGAATGAAGCGTTCATTTGGATCTATATTAGACAGTGCAACTTTTACAGACCAATCATTTGTACCTCTTGTAAGACTGTCTCTTGCTGAATGTGGTAGGTGTTACTTACATAAACTATTTATTTTACTAATATATTTGATCAATTATCTGACATATTTGAAGTTGATTGAATTGGTTTTTATATACCATGCTTCAGGCCTGTTATTATTACTAAAATTTTAACTTTATGATATATATATTTATTATTTAAATCATAAAGATGAATATAATTATATCTAAATTAAAGTAGTTTATGTTTAACATTGATAAATACATGAAAATAGTATAAAACTGAAAAAATTGTTTAAATAGTGTTATTTATATTATCTTTGAAACAATTTGAATCTTAAAAACAATTGGTCTCTTACTCAATGATTTCTTGTTGCAATTCATTCAAGGAAGGCCGCTATATCCAACCCTATACATACTGAAGGACGCTATAACCAACCCTATACATACTAAAGGACGTTATAACCAACCCTATACATACTGAAGGACGTTATAACCAACCCTATACATATTGAAGGACGCTATAAACAACCCTATACATGTTGAATGACGCTATAACCAACCCTATACATACTGAAAGACTGAAAGATCTGCCAAATAAACTTATTCACCTTGTAAAAATGGAAATCAGTGATAAAAACCTTTCAGTGTATTCATTCAAGCTGGGGTGTTCGTGAATCTGATCATGTCAATATCCACTTATGATGATATTTATAGCTTTCCAAATCGTCACTATTTAATGAATTAAATATTCTACTCTTGATGAAGAAATTACCTTTGGATAATATGATTCTCATTGATGTTCAGGTAATTCACCTGTACCATCGGTTTTGGCCACAGGGCCACTCTCATCACTTACAAAACTATCAAAGTCTGTTTTTCACTTATTCATTGAGGCATACTAATATCATGCACTTAATGAGGAATGGGTTCTTTATTCTGCTAAACAATCTATTTTTGTTGGTTACTCCCACATTTAAACAATACGTGGATATTTAATGGTCAACAGTTTCATGTTTGAAAAATGCTTCTAGGTTTCCTTATTTTCATGTTTTGATAAAATTTGCCAAGTACTTCATGATCATGTCATGTAGCAATGCAGTTAAAGAACGAGATTTCAATCCAATTAAGTTCTTTGTCCCATCACTAAAGCAATTATACTTACATTTAGAAAGTCATTCTAAAACTATAAGATCGTAGTTCTTGAAAATAAGATAAATAAAGCTGAACATTCTGAAAAGAAGAGGAAGAAGTCATCAGTTCTTTAAATACTCTGTTGCAGGTAACTGTGATTGACGTAGTACTGAGCTGTCTAATATGGTGGAAATATATTTCTGTGCTGTAATAGCATAGTTCGTTTGTTGAAAGAACAGAATAATACATCATCCGAAGTAGAAGCCAGCATCAATTGCCAGAAATGAAAGATTGTATTGTACTATTATATTGTACCTGCTGTTATATTGGATGCGTTGGTATTAATGTATCTGCATTGAATTTGTAATGTTTATGTACATATTATGTCACATTTGCTTATATAAATTACTGCATACATGCCTCTATACATTTGATTGCTCATGTCGTTATTTTTGTACCATTTTCAGTTTGAGTTAACATATTGAACACACAGATCATGTACCTATCTATGATAACTATGTGCATATCATAATTTATTCTATATATAATTATATACTAGTTAACCATTATTTATGTATCAGTTTTTGTTAAATTAGATTTTTTTATATTAAAATTATATATCCAGTTATACATAATGTATTATTCCATTGTATTTTGACCCAACGACCACAAGATGCACCTGCAATCACAGTCAGCAACCAACCCATAGAGATCATTAAATAATTTAATTTTTTGGTATCTCTCATCACTAAGTGGCTGGAGCAAATTAATTCGACGTAGAATCTCCATGGCCTAGAACAATAGACCTAGAATATTGCTGGAAAAACAACGACATCAACAAGAACACGAAGCTCCATCTTGTTAATGTCCTTATCTTTTCAATTGCAACCTATGCCAGTGATGACATGTGCAAGATATCAGCGTTCGAGCTTTGGGTGTACCGACGAATACATCGAATATTTTAGCCAGACACATACACAATGAAGAAATCCTTTCCTGACTCAACCACATTCCTCGCCTTCTCAATCGCATCCATGCAGGAGCCCTTAGATACTTTAGACATATCACCAGACGACCCAGTGAAAACTTGTAAAAATTCTTCCTTCAAGGTCGCGTTTTAGGCGGAAGAAGACGACCCAAGTCACGCTTCATTGACTCTGATAAAAATTACTTCGTTCTCAGCTAACGAACTCAAAGAGAGAAGCCATAATCAGGATGCGTGGAGGAAAGCAATTTGCTGACTCGATGTCGTGGCCAACGTGACGAACGATGCAGAATAAGCTTTTTACTTATACATATTATACACATTACACTGACCTTAATTTTGATACTACATTATCTAATTAATATATTATTTTGCAGTAAAATATCTTATTTACCTTAAAAAATTTATGGTTGGAACGTAGATATTATTTTTTATAGTGTGTTGATACTTCGGACACTACTATTTTATTAAAGTAATTTATAACAATCACTATCACAAAACCAATTTTAAAGGATTCTTGGATTCCAGATAAATATACTAATCATTCGAGAAATGTTACCCAGTTCAACCTGGATTTGGAGTCCTCGTAAGTAGCACTACTCACTATTATTTATAGAACTAATTAAGCTTACTTTTTATCGCCACATTAGATGTGAAATTGAATCCGACCAAGTTAGTGAATAAATGTTATAGAGTACTAAATATAGAGTACTAAATAGTTGACTTGTTTTTTCACATATGACATTTTTATTTATGTTTATTATTTTATAAAAGTATTTTATCTACTTCTTCAGTAAGGAGTGTTTTGTTTTAGTAATGTTTATTGTTTCTATTTTATTTTTTGCAGAGATAGTCCGAATAAAACTAATTTTGGTGAGTGGTACTTTTAATTTCATTATGTATTGCACATCTTACGAAAGATCAATTTTCGAAAAAATGTTGAGTCATAATATATTTATTAATTCCTAAATTCTTTATAGCGCCTGAGATAACCATCAGACCAGCTAACGTTGAAACAACACTAGACATTGACGGAGTGTTAAGCAGAGCAGGTCGGAAGGCGAAAACCCGGGTAGGGTGATTATTTTAGTTTCTATGAAGATTCATTATACTATAATAAAAATATTTTTTATTTAGTTATTTTGTAGTTTTCATAACTTTTTATTGATTTATTTTATTTCTGTATTATTAAGATTTGTTATCTAATTTATAATTTTTTATGACAATATTTAACAATATCCCATTGACATCTTTATAGTATCACTGACCCATTGCTTGACAGTAACGTCTGCCGGGTGATGTACGGCTTCCAGTCGGGCCACTACATTTCTGAAACTGGTGGTCTTCCCGAGCGTCCATGAACTATATATAGATCACAATCCTCAAGTTAAATTATACGCTTTGAGACAAATTAATTGCAGCATTTAACATACTTGTTCTGTATGTGCTTAAATGAGGCAAAAGTCACCTGTGTTAAAATAAAATTGTTGCTTCGTTGACATTTCTTTTATTCAAGTAATGTCCGGCAACTAGTAATTTAATTCGACCCGATGGCAACCAAAAATTGGAGACTGGTTGCCCGACAATGCAACCACTGAAAAAAAAGTTAATGTCGAGCACTATGACCATTTGTTTAATATATATTTTTTATTTAATTGCTATTTATTTCTCTCGGCTTAATTATGATTACATTTAGATGTGCACTTTTTCAAATTCTAGCCTATTTATGTTGTCACATTTGATTTGTGCATTTCTATATAAGTCGGAATCGTTACGTTGATCATATTTATACAGTGTGTCGGTTTTGTAGACATAGTCACGTCAGTTTAATGTTCTTGGATATTTTTTTAGTTTTCTATTACACACCAAAAATAAATTATTTTCAAGCGGTAGGATTAGCTATAAGCACCGACACGGGTTTCACACTTTGTTCAGCAAGTTATTAGATAATATATTTAGAATCGGTAATACGTATAATATTATTTATAATTAATGAGATTCTCAGAGGAGAGTGCAAATTTAAACATGATTAACGGTTTTTTTTGTTAAGTATAAATATATATTTAATATTTTAATTTTAGGAACTTCAATTTGTTTATTTTTAAATAAATTTCATGGTAATTCTATTTTCGGTCGATTTTAGCAATTTATATGGACATTAAAATATTCCACATTGCACTTTTTTCGAAACTTCAAAATATGTATTTTTAAGCTTCTCAATTTCAGGTTCGTAAAAATCATGGGAGAAAACGTTTGTTACAAGAAAATGTGGATCCAGTAAGGTTATTATTATTTTTTAGTTCAAATAATAATGATGATAATAATTTGTATTATCATAAAAATATGTATTTATAGTTCTTTGGCATTGATATATGAATCAATTTAGTCAAATTTGTTTACCTTTGAGTCTCACGTCTTAACAGAAGTGACAAATTCATATTCATATGTTATTATAAGACAATATGTGAACTACTTAATTTTATCGATATATTTGGTAATATACATTGTAATTGGTACTTTAAATTAAGTATTAAACAATTTATAACAAAAATAGGCAACTGGTCTGAAAATTTTATATAACCTTACCGTGTCTTATTTAAATATATGCGCATCAACAAATGCCATTCTTAGTGTATCTATTAAAAAAGTGTTTTATTCTTACTTTTTTTTTTAGAGTGACCTATCAATAGACTTTCCGCACCCTAGACGAAAACGACGTCGGCAACGGCAACATGACCATGACGACGTTGGTACGCATTGCTTTTTTATTTCCCTTTGAACTCGTACCTTTAACAAGGTAATTAATTATGTGATTCGGTTGGACTTGAATTGGTAGAGTGTATTTATCTTGTTACTATGGTAATACTAACACATTATTATGTTGCATATTGATGCATCTTAACAAATTATGATTTATTTGATGAATCTACTCTTTTTCAATAAAAGTTTAGGATTAGCAAGAGTTGCAATATTGAGATGTTGGTGTATAAGTCGAAGTAGGATAAATATCAGCGATATTGATTATGTCAATAATTGTTTATATTTTTATGAAAAATGCATACTGTTCCCTAATTCTTACATATTTATTGTAAGATATTAGTAATGCTATTTATTATTCTATTTTACTCCTTTAATTTCTTATGGACAATAGGAGTGGTGAGGAGTTAGTTATAAGAATACGATTATTTTATTTAAATTTAGTGATGTGGCCTTTAACATTAATAAAATAGAGTTGAAACATTGTCGATCTATATGTCATGCTATCTGTATTTTATTAAACAAAATGGATCATTTAGGTATATCATCAACTGCGAGGACAAGTGATTCTGGTGAAAATCGAAAATTTTCTCAGGTTTGTTTGATTACATAATTTTTTTTAATGATGTCTCACGTTACGTTTTATTTACACCCTTAACGTTTATTGCCGTTTGCGAAATTAAAATAGATATTTGTGTTGTTTTTAGTAACCTTTATATTAAATTAATGCGGGGAGCCTTAAGAAATCATTAAAATAGCAGCAAATGTTGATAATTAAATGGTTTACATTTAGTTTATCCGTTTACATGACATTTTGTTTCATTATCGTTTCAGTCACATACTCACGTCTTAGATGCTAGCTCCGAGATGTCAGTCAACATCACCGCCATGTTGTTACAACACAAAGGTCGTGGCCGCCGAAAGCGACATGCAATGAAGACCGTGCAGACTGAAGGATCCATAAACGAGTCTAACGTATCCAGTAAGAACCTTTAAAGTAGATTTTATATAGCTGTGTTTGGGCGATTTCATAAACGGGTCATAAATGTCATGTTTGGTATCTCATGGCGGTATTGTCTCTGCCTTTAGTCCAGAAGGTAGGGCGATCGATTCCAGGTCCGTACTCTTGGCATTAGGGAACTGATTGCGCTGCAATATTAAGTATATCAAATTGTTGGTTATAAGTTTAAAATAGTGTCCATCAATCTATGATATATCTTACTCTGCCTAGATAACCCTCCCGTAGTGGTCTAATGTTAATACGGGGTAGGCCACGTGTATATATTTATGATAATAAAATTTACTTCTGTATAAGTCAACAGTTTTGACGCTCCCCTGCGATTATTTATTGGTTGCTTACTTTGTTCGCAATTATTTGTTTACTTCTAACTAGTATGCCCTGACAACACTGATATTGTTTTTGTGTCAAACACAACCTTGTACTATTGTCACATAATAAATTATTTTACATCGCTATATATTATGCTCGTCATATATTAATTTGGGGGATTTAGTTATTAATGTTAAATAATTGTAATTAATTATTTTCAGATGCTAGTGCTCTTTCCGTTTTATCAAACGTTCCAAATGATCTGGAATTATCACCATTAAAACAGATGAACAATTGCAGTGTGGACAAAATCTCTCAAAAGGTATTTTTCACATTTTTGTTAACCCTTCGTACGTGGAGGGGTATAGCAATTTTATTTTCAAATAAATTAAGTTTTTGATTGAACTATGTAATGCATAACTCTGATTTTTTTACTCAGTGGCTAAAATACTTTTATCTAACTAAAAAATATAAATAAAATTTCTAATATTTTTACGTACTAGAAAAATGGAGTTATTATTGATCTATTTTATACCCCCCTGGGTTTTCATACTTGCCGATGGTATTAGGAGCTAAAACTTGCAACTTTAATAGAAACAATAAGTTTATCGTAAATTATATCCATTTAACTTGCACTCACAGAGATTTGCAATAAAATCTACTGCACAGGTTTTATTCCAGATGACTTAATTCAATCCGTTTTCATCACTCTTCCGAAAAAGCCCAAAGCGACTGATTGCACTGAATTCCGTACTATTAGCTTTATGAGCCACGTTATGAAATTATTATTACGAATAATTTTAGACTGTAACGACAAGAGAAGAAACTAGTGAGAGTCAATCTGGAATGGTCAAGCTCTAGAACAAGTAAAACAGTTGAAGTATTTGGGTCAGTGGATAACACACAACGGACGTTCAGAATGTAAAGTAAGAAGTCGCATCGATATTGCGCGGAATATATTCATCAAGTTGAAGGATGTACTTACATCAAGAATTCTAAATCTTAAACTACGCAAAAGGGTGATGAGATGTTATGTACTGTCAACCCTGTTATATATAACATATGTATATAAGCATATATGCTTCGGAATCAATGTAGAACCATGACAGCCGACCTTCTTAGCAGGAGATGGCGCCCAACTTGAACTTGAATAATAAAATTGTTAATTAAAATAACTAGTAATTTAAAATAATACTCAAATAGCATTTATACTACTTATAACTTATTTATATAAGTAGTACATATCTTTATAAAAATATATAAACAAATATAGATCTTGTAATCTGGAATCAGATGCAAAAAGAATCAAGTCATTTGGTTGCATTGCACTAAAGTTATAGCATATATTGGTCAATATATAGCATATATACAGTATATGGTTATTTTCCTATAGTTTTCCTAACTAGAGTTTATGACGTAATCAAGTCATAAAAATGATACCAATTGATTTTAAATTTTTTGAAAATAAAAATCGCTCGACATGTCTTTATGAGGTATCTGAATACAAAATTTCAGTTTAATCGGATGATAGGAAGTTTGGTTTTCCAAAGGTCGTAGTTTAATAATAGGGCTTACAACAAATATACTTTGTATTTTATTCATCCATAATGTCGCATACAACAAAACTACTGTCGGTTTCAACAAATAGTCCTGGTAGGGGTTCAACCAGAAATTGTCGCTTACAACATATTAACTGTTTATAGAAAAAAGATATCGCTCCAAAATTTGGACACACGTTAGACCATATTATAATATTGATAATAATTATGAAAAAAATTCAATTTTCAAAAAATGGCGCTTAGGCCACTTAGACCTTGTAGCAGTGATATTGTTAACGATCAACGATCAGTAGGTATTAGTTGCATGAATTGCATAATACAATGTTAACTTCGTGATTTTTACAAAACATTCACTTTCCACACTGATCATAATGACTTCTTGTTGAAGCGCGACGTCTTTCTTCTTGGTGGGCCAACTACGGGTGCTTCTACAGCCTGTATCTTTGATGGAAAAAACCATAACGAATGAAGGCATCCTCCACCTGCACAAAGATACGCAGGTTATCATAACGATTCTGAAAATTTATCTCTTGCTAATTGATCCGAAAGATTTTTCATGAATACCTTTTTCGAAAATTTGTAGTCTCGACCCAGGCATTTGTAGGGATGCATTGTTTACGGAAACATCAATCATATGGTAAAGCATCAGTATAGGAAAACGATGGGTTTTTCTTTTGCAGCGAAAAGTCTTCAATTCAAGCATCCACAGTGTCAACTCCTACCTATGCAAAGCAGCTTAGTTACATTACAAACAGCAATTGATTAAAATTCAGACCATATTAAATTGCAGTGTCTACCAGTGTAGACAGGAACCAATAACAATTATTTTCAAGTAGCACCAAGACTATTAAATGTAATATGTTCATTTTTACACACAAAGTGTGCAGTAATATTTCGTACATGGTTTCTTTTGAGTTCTCACTTAATCACTACAGTTACTGATATTGTGCTACGTTGCGTAGGTCTTGTCAACCCATGTAGACAGGAACCCCGATGAACATCTAATATTTATTAAGTACTTTTCCAGTAGTCCAACATTTACAAAATGTTGCATTTTATTGATCAATTATTTCTATAATAATACATAAGTATAATTTCAGTTATAACATAAAGCATAAATTATCTTATTGTATTTATTATACCAGGGTGCGTGCGGCCTCCTGGAATTTCAGGACTCCTGGAAAACTCCTGGAATTTTCTTTAAAACCTCTAACTCCTGGAAAACTCCTGGAATTAAAAAAAACCTCCTGGAAACTCCTGGAATTTAACCACTTGTTAAATGTTAAATTCCCAGTCATAGTTTAACTTTTGTAATGGTATATAATATTTTTTCTGTACATAATTTTTTTTTCTACATACAGTATTTTCATAAACTCAAAAAAAAAATTGATCTTAGAATGTTCATGTGATGATTTTTTTAAATTTCTGCAATTTAATAATTTTGTTTTAATTTAAATTGTGAAACCAGAGACAGTTGCAAAGTTTAATAGTCTAGTAGACATCAGCAAATTAAACCTGAATGATTCTGAAATTTTAGTGCCCCTAACCGCTGTAGATATAGGTTTTAAGGTCAAGCGCACCTTGGAAGCAGTCAAGAATCCAAATCACAGAGAATTGCTTGAATTTAGGATGGAAGCAAGACAGCTCCTACTCCATGTGACAAAGAAAATCCAAGCCAAGTCACCTCTGAAATAAAGTCTTCTAAGAAATATTTGTTGGCTA
>JAUZND010072746.1:0-16871 GCA_034780555.1 Coelogynopora nodosa
TGTATTTGTCTGTACATAGGCCCTGTATTTGCCTGTACATAGGCCCTGTATTTGTCTGTACATAGGCCCTGTATTTGTCTGTACATAGGCTCTATATTTGTCTGTACATAGGCCCTGTATTTATCTGTACATAGGCCCTGTATTTGTCTGTACATAGGCCATGTATTTGTCTGTACATAGGCCCTGTATTTGTCTGTACATAGGCCCTGTATTTGTCTGTACACAGGGCCTGTATTTGTCTGTACACAGTGCCTGTATTTGTCTGTACATAGGCCCTGTATTTGTCTGTACAAATTGCCTGTGTTTTTCTGTACACAGAGCCTGTATTTGCAACATTAATTAAAATGGATACATACAAAAATATATAATCGTTTACTTAAACGAGAACCAGCACAATTTCTAAACTTACTAATTTCTAGGCTACAATTCAAAAGCAACTATAATAGCAACCCTAAGAAAAATTATAGCATAAAATAAAAATAAAAATTGTATTTAATAACGCAAAATTATAATTTTTCAAAATATTTCGCCTGCATGTAATAAATATTTAATGCAAGCATAATAGATCCTATAATAGATTAAATAGTTAATTTTCTTCTAATAAAGTAAGACTTACGAATATTTTCATCATTAAGAAAATCTTGGTATGAATTTTAAGTCTGAATCTTATGTCTAAATATTAAGTCTGAATCTTAATTTGAATCTTGAATCATAAGAGAATCTCGGGAGCAGTTCAATATATTATGGAAAAGCAGTGGTTTGCCATGTAAGACAACTATGAATATTATTTAAAGTTTTTTAGAATATTTTATAAAATTTATTTCGGTGTAACGTTTGCAATTATTGTCGGTGAATTGAAACTTATATTTCTTTCTATGCTCTTAATAATAGGCCTAATTTGCCAAAATTTGCAATTGTTTCCATTTAGTTTTGGTAAGTAAACAAAACGTGCAAATCTTGGGCAAATTTGATTAAAATCTTAGTAAGAAATCCAATTTTCAAATCACTGGATATGTATAATGCATTTATAGTAATTAAAAGTGTACCTACCAATATTTCAATAAATAAGGGTGATTGTATTGGGAATAACATTATTTCATATCTGTGATCGATTTGTACTTATATCTATATTCTAAGTACGCAAAATTAGTTTGGTGTAAGTAGTTCACGGACACGTAATAATGGAATAATTTGTGGGTTGTATTATGCACACAAAAACAAACTCACATATTCACGCACGCACAAGTAGTCTATAAATACTAAAAAACGTAATAAATATAAATAAATAATCAATAGAATAAAGATAAGTATTTTGAGTGGTTGTTCGCCAAAATGATGAAATATTGTGCAAGGGACTAGACTTAGATACATTTTACACATTAGTACATTTTATATCCATTTAACTATTGCAGTTTTCGTGGTGGCTATAGGGCCTACAAGCTATAAAATACGTTTAAAGTTATATGGAAAACTATACATTATATATTTTGAAACGTTACATTGTGGAGTGCTCTATATAATATGTATAAACTTTTTGTGAACGGTAGAGCTCTTCCATCATTCATTCATTGAATAGCCATCTTTACTATATACAGAGTACATGTCACCGCGTTCACAAGAACTTTATAATATGTATATATAAACACCTATGTTGTTAAAGTCGCATCATTGTGCTGCATATCACATAGCAACATAGCACGTGCTGCAGCGCTACACAGAATGTTTTGACCCCTTGTTGGGATATAAACGAATGCACATGCAATGTTGTTAGATCAGTCAAGTACACAAAGTACCCACCAACTGGAGCGCCTTTCACAACGATATGGTGAAAATCTACTAATCGCAACCGTTACAAAGGAAAGCCATGCTATATCACAATTTGACAAGCGGAGAAGGAAGTATTATTTTTAAAATTCTCTATGCTAATATTTATTAATCAAACAAGTCAAGTATGGGTATTTCCGATTGTTTTCTCTATATGCAAGTGTTACTCATTTGACATTATATATACGCGCATGATACATGTTGCATTTATTTATTGTGGTCCATTATCACGGGAAACGTAATTGAGGGTGCTTTGAATATAATATATTTAAAAATGAGTAGAGATATTTTTTCTCTAACTGTATAGTAATATAAATCCAGTTGAGGGTGTAAAAATATAATTTTCACTTAAATTTAGAGATAAAAAAATTAAATAAATATATGTGACAAAATAATGTAAAAAGTGATTAATACCAAAGCCTCAACCAATGATTCAAGAAAAAATTGAAAATACATTTTTTAACAAAAAAACACTATTTTTGTGGAAATATCTAATCACAGTTTTTTTATAATTAGCCTCTATTTAATTTTTTTTGTTAATCTGATGACGTCATAAAATGTAATCATTTAATTTAAATTCAACATAATTAAACGAAATTTTTGTAACTATGACAATATGCGTAATGTATTTCGATAGATGCATTAAATTACTTGAAAACACGGCAAAACGTGTATTCCATATAAAATGAAATTATGATGTCACTAATGCAATGGGTTGCAACTAAAATATAAACAAGAAAACGAAATAAAAGACTAAAATATAAACAAGAAAACTAAATAAAATACTAAAATATAAACAAGAAAACTAAATAATATACTAAAATATAAACAAGAAAACTAAATAAAATACTAAAATATAAACAAGAGAACTAAATAAAATACTAAGATATAAACAAGAAAACTAAATAAAATACTAAAATATAAACGAGAAAACTAAATAAAATACTAAAATATAAACAAGAAAACTAAATAAAATACTAAAATATAAACAAGAAAACTAATTAAAATACTAAATATAAACAAGAAAACTAAATAAAATACTAAAATAATAAACAAGAAAACTGCATACATATCTACATATATACACTCTCCCGGATGTAATTCACACTATTATTCATAAAGTCAATTCTAGAAACAATTACAAGTGATTCGAACTTTGATCAACGGATTATAGCATTAGATAACCATACATACGCTTTCAAGTGTAAAATCTCAGGAATCTCAAGAATCAATATTGATTGACTTATGAGAAGTACGGGGAGTGGGGTGGGGTGGTTTCAAGCCATACAAATATGTAGCACTACTTATCTGACAGCTAGATAGACGCCAGACGTCTGTGTTCATAACACACATTATTGTGTACTATGACAAACACAGCTATTAGTAAATTTACTATACATCACAGTGAAACAACTCATGTGTATTACAAATTATTACAATTACTTAATAATGTAATTACTTAATTGCTTCTTAATTTGTTAGAATTTGTTTTGCATTACAATATTAACGGTATCTTATAGCAAATGGCTTGTTAGAGATAAGTAAGCTGTTTATTTCACCAATCTGTAGCATGCACTTCCCGTATATTTATAAAATAGAATTTTTACAAAGTTTGAAAGTATTAATTAAATTTTAATTACTTATTTTAATAAAATATAGAAACTTGTAAACCTGTAAAAATCGTGCTATAAAAAATAGTAATTTATTAATTATCCGCTATGGGATATTTAACATGTTCAATTAAATAATAAATATATTTGTTGCTCAATATATTAATTATTTGTACCAAGGATTTTGCTTTACGTATTATTGAAACATAAAATATTATATATATATATATACATATATAGAAGATTTACAGAGGCCCAGTAAATTTTACAGATATTTTACTTAAATATCGATGTTTTACTATAAAAGATTAGTAAAATGTGAACCCAAAGTAAACAGTGTGTGGACTTGAAATTAAAAAAAGAGATTATTATAACTGAACCAAAACGTTTGACATAAAATGGAACAAAATTATAGTTTGTCAGATTTCCAAATGTGAACCTAATGTTATGTCAAAATTTTCACAACAAAAAGCTAAAAATCTGTTTTGTGTTTATGATTACTTGTACAATATGTTATGTGAATATTTTTTAACTTTAAAGAGTTTTGAAAACGATTCATCAAATTTTACTGAAATGACGTATTGTTTTTTTATAGTTTAAATAAGGTCACATTAACTTTTAATATGTTTAAAAATAGTCATTTAAAATTTATACTATTGTAAAACTTTCCACATAAAAATTGCAAATTTTCGCCACCTTAGATCTATACACATTTTGCATATATACTGTGGATTTTCCAGATCAACTGAAGACCACATATCATTATAATAAAATATTTCAAATTACTGTGACTCATTGAGGTGAATTCAGAAATGCACAATAATTGCCTTCTAACAGCTACGCTAATTTCGTTCAGAAAGGACAATTTTTGTCCCCATTCCTATTTTTTCCCTCTTTATCTCTTTCTTCTTCCTATTCCTCCTTTTTACAATTTTTCTCTGTACTCTATTTTTTTATTTCAACATCTCAATCTTTTCTAAATTTTCATTTATCTTTTTCCTTTTAGTATTTCCCCCTCTCCCTTTACCCATCCTTTTTTACTCACTCCCTCTCATTTTTAATTCCTTCTCTTCCTTTTTTTATTTTCACCTATTACACTTTTTTTAATTTTTTTAATTATTCCTCGACCTTGTTTCTTTTTCTTGTATAGTGTTTTTTTCCGTATATTTTCTCGTCTTTTGCATGTCTCTTTTATATGTGTTCATTCTGTTTGTACAAGATTTAAAATATATAAATAATAGCAATCCATTCTACTATAATTTTCTTTTCTTTTCATTCATATTAATATTATTTCATATCATAATAATAAAGTATTAGGTATACTGAAAGGTACTAAGTAATTACAATCATTATGTGTATAGCTAATAAGTATAATATATAAATAAATACATCATCTTATATTCCAGTCAATCAAAATAGATTGTGAAACGATTAGTTAAGGGAAGTTAGCTATTTCAAGGTTATGAATTATACATATAAATAGTATATCTCGGGATAAATTGTCATGTGTCTAAAAGTTTAGTTATATAAACTTGGATTATTCATCATCAGATCAAAGAGAGACTATTTTTATTCATCTTTAAATTATAAATAATGACAATTTCGTGATAAATCTTTTAAAATTATTATTATTTATTTATTTTTGAATAACGATAATTATTGAATTTTTTAAATGGTAATTATTGATTTTTTTAAATATATAATTATTGATTTAAAAAATATATATATATATATTTTTTTTTTAATATATAATTATTGATTTTTTTAAAATAATTATACTTATTGATGATATGTGATCTATTTAGAGAATGATTTAAAAGGCTGACAGATTCTGAAACTAACCGAATCAACCACATTTTGTGCTAACCGTAAGTTATAAATTATATATATTTTTTAATTTTACAGATTAGGTAAATGTATAAGTTACTTACATGCTATCTGCATTTTCGGCATTCTAAGAAAACAGTGAAAACGTAACGTTGACTTCAAGGTATTTGGCATTTGTTTTACAATTTCTTGGTTATCCAGCTGAGCAACTTGTTCACCTACTGCTTGTTTAACTTTCGTGTAAATGTCTTCTAGGTGAAGGCTTTATGTAAATAAGTAGAAAAATAAGAATAAAAAGCATTTAAATACTATAGGGATTTTAACTGGATTAAAATCTAAATTAATAATCAACTTTGAATATATTAAATATACTAAAAATAATGTTAAATTGTTTTTTTAATTAAACAATTTAGCATCAGATTTTTCATTCTATTTATTTTAAAAATGTACAATATTTTATTCAAAATATACATACATGACACACAGAATACAAAATCGTCCGCAAATATTTTATTTCACATAATCAAGGCAAATATTGGGACAATATTTAACTATACATAAAAGCGTTGTAAAAGACCATCCAAATCCATGTTTATACAAGACCATGTAAGATCATTCCGGACCACGAAACAAGATTATAGGCATCATCTTGACATGATCATAATTTGGTCTTTTAATTATATTATTTGCATAGTTTTGGCATTGTATCTAAATGGTCGGTCGTCCACTGTCTTAAAATGATCTTCATGAATGATCTGACAATAATACTTTTGCACATCCTTCAAAAGTCTTTGATTTCACATGACTATGGAAAGATTTGGAAACTAGTGTAAACATATTGTTAGAACAACTTTTAAGAAGATTATTTACATGTTTAATTGTTATATCTTTGTCACGACATTTCATTCTGTTCATTCTGTTCCTTCTATTTATAGTACTATATTATTTTATGTTATTAAATTTCACTACATGTTTCATTTCTTACTATATATATAGCAAAAATGAATGAATAAATTATGATGGTTGTACATTAATATTTTCTGAAAGATGTAATGGTAACGCAATGGTATCTACTAGAGTTTATGCTTTACTTTTGTTTAGACTTAGAAAGTAAAGTGCATGTAACTTTACGATCACTCATAATTTTACGATAATTACTCGGTTTGTTAGAATATTTTTACCCAACGAATCTCAAAATTCTGAACTTTTACAAGTGACTGTCTTCTCTGAACTCACCTATCGGAATGCTGGTTTATTTGATCACATAAATTGACAATGAACCAGGATCCCCCGTTGGGGTCCCGATAAGACGGATGGCCAGGTATAGTGGACATGCCGAGGAAATAATCTGCCCCATTGGGCAGTTCGATATTCACCGAACTATTCGACGGTCTCCTCTTCCTCCATTTTTCAATGGTATCGGTTGTGGATGATGGATGAATGGAGTCTTCTTCAACGATGGGAAGTGCTAAAATGGAGAGGTAATTAAGTATGTTAATAATCGCATGTTAAAAAATTGTAGTTATAAACAAAAGCTTGATAATTATCAACATATAACTAATGTACAATAAATTAGAAAGAAAGACATAGAATCGTTTTAACTTATAATATTTATATGTATAGTATTATGTGGATTAACATAAGAAATGCTTGGCGTATTCACATGTATTTTTACAAAAGACATATCGACATTTTCCGATTCTTTTGATAAATGATTTTATAATGTGACTGATATAATATAAACCCCCTAGTCTCGACAGCAAAAAGACCCATTGATGACAGTTCCCAATATATGAGAGAGAGAGAGAGAGAGAGAGAGAGAGAGAGAGAGAGAGAGAGAACACAAAAGTTACAGAATAAAAATGATTTAATAAAATCCATTAAAATGGGCTACAGGTAAAGATCATTATTTAATTACCTGACTGAACTTTTTTCTGTCCTGACTTTCATGGTCTAAGAAGAAAGTTTTTAAATATAGATTTATATAGTTATAAATATATAGATTTATAGCTTTTAAAGATTTATTTTACTGTGGTTACTTTTGCATCATTTTAAATATTGACAATAATTTGTACGTTTCATCACAGAATGTTGAATTGCTAAGAATTTAAAACTATAATATAATCTATTTAGAAATATTTATATGAAAATATAAGACGATTTTATCAGACACCAAGGAACATTCTGTTATTATTATACTATTAATAATTTTATTGTTAATACATTAATAATGAAACAAATTAAGTTAACAATATGTTTCGTTTCTCCATAAAAAGTCCCTCATAAACCAAAACTGATAACTAAAATAACTGTTATAATCCCCAAGACAGATAGAAAAATTACTTTGACATGCTTGAATAAAGAATATTTTCGGCTTTCCCTCCAGACTGTCACAGGTCTCCATAGAGCTGAGCAGCTGTTCAATATTGGCGCTCTTGTTGTCGGCGCCCAGAACCTCCCCCAGCCGCCCGTGGGAGAGAATGCAGCAAACGAACATGCTGGCTTTCGAGTGATCCCTCTGAGCGCACTCCTGGAGGCAGCCGTGTATTTCGGCCGCTTTCAGGTTCTCGCGGAGCTCAAAGTTGAAGTTGAGCTGCTGGCTAAATGTGTGCCTCAGGTGTTCCACGTCTCTTTCTGAGCCGCGTCGCAGGCCAGCATTTGCAAATGCTACATTACTGATAACTAGACAGGTGCCTTAAACAGAAAAATGTGTAATTATTAATTAATTAAATTGAAATATATAGGCTAATCTTACAAAATATGCTTTTTGAAACAATTTATATTTAATTGTGATTTCATTTTGCTGGAAGCATTTCATAAAGATCTTAGACTTAATTAATTAAATAAGAGAAAAGGTAATCTGTAAGTTTTAGAAAAATAGCTGTGCTATAAAAGCATTTGCTTACAATCGTGAGGAACCAGGTATAAGTCGTTGCAGTTTAAGTTTCTTTTATCAAAAGGGAAAATCCTACAAGGCTACATTTTGACATTCATTGATGATACAAAAACAGTGGGGAAATTTTCAAATATTTTTTAACGATAATAATCTTTTTATTTATTCATTTATTTTCGACCTTGAAAATTAAATGTATTATATATTTGCAGGAAATAAATTAAATATAACAATATATAATGCATAATACACAACATACTGTTTTTTTATGTGGAGTTCAAACAAAGCTGAAATAATCTATCAGAAATGTTAAATGGGTGCTTGTTTAGCAATTTAGAGTTGTAGTATTGTATATGTTGAAATATATCCTGCATTTATTAATTTAAAAAATTGATTAAACATAAATCCTATACAATATATATATTGTACCCCTAAGGTCAAGTAAAGTAAATATACGTTTTTCATATATTAACAGAAACTAGTTAGAATGCCTTAAAGTAAAGTGGAGGTGAATGTACAAAGAGCGCAGCTCATGGTTTCAACCTTGTTTGGTTCCTCCAACCAGCGACTCACACCATTTGTTTAGCGCGCAATAGATTTGTCTAAATTGATTGTACTGTTTCCCTTGATGTGCAGGAACATGTGTGCATGAATCATAGGGTTATAATTACTACTATTATTCATTATATTATTGTACAATAGTTCGTTAATATAGACAAACAATTATATTTCTATGGTATGTGTGATGTCTCATCAGTTATTATAGTGTTTATATTGAAATATTGATTTCGTCGCGCGGGGTGGTAGAAAAAGTTGAATAATTTCACTTCAGTTTCGTCCCATCGCGTCGCGTCGCACTCAGTGGAAATAGGCACATTAAAATGAATATAATCAACTTTTTTCGGCACTTCGCGTCGCGCTTGGTGAGCATAGGTTTTTAGACTCGACAAGTTCGAAACCGCTCAGTTTAGCCCTCCTCTTACTTAACTTTGTTTATTTATTAATAGTATTTAATTATCTACATGTTTTACGTTTTCAAACCAAATTTTTACCACAACTATAACTTTTCTGTAGTAAATATATGTTTTAATTGATAATGAATAAATTTTCATCGGTATACTATAATGTATATTTACGAAAATCTCCTTTAATGTACCTAACGCATATTTAGATAATTTTGGACATAATAATATCTGACAAATCATCATGCGCTTGCTTCTTAATAGAATTTTTTATATATTTTTTAGATTAAATATTGTTCGTTATACCTTGAGAGTTACCAGGAACATTAAGTTTGTAACTTCCTTCATCATTGTAAATGTGTGGCGGCAGTTGGTATGAAGTTGATATCTGCAAAATTGAAAATCATATGATAATTGAAAACATATTATACATTATAATATAGAAAAATGGTGTTGATAGGTTAAAGTCTAAGTGTTAGATAAATACCAAATCATTTTTAATAATATAAATATGCATAAGGCAACTATATTTAATCTGGATGCACTATGCGTTTGAGCTATAGACTTGATACTTTGCATAAATATGAATACGAGCATTCTAAAACGATATAAAGTATCAGATTTGCAATATCTTCAGAAAGAAGTCCTAGAATATGTGATTTTAAAAATGTTTAAAATATGAACGCAAAATATATTTTTTAAATAAATCACAACTATTTTGAAACAAAATTTCTGGCGCGATAGGAAGACGCGTTCTAGACGTTGTTCCAATTGTTAAACAAAATTGTTGACAATAGTGTTAAACAAAGAATAAACAACAACATTTTTTAGAAATTACTAAGAATAGTTAGCCTATGTATAATAAATTAACTGAAATGAAGTGATAATTTAAATATATCAAAATCCCTATCTTACATCTAATAAAAGTGGCAAAAAGAATCACACAAAAAGCTTTTGGAATTCCTTCCCAAACAATCTAAAATCTGTAACCAACAATTCAGATGCATATACATTGTATATGATTATATTGTCTTAGCAGTAATAAAACTAATTCTGGTTGGTCATTTTTTCTATATATTAGTTGTGATGACGTATAATAGATATTCAATCAATAATTTAGTTTTTGATAGTTTATTCGAAGTATAATTTCATTTTAAATTATTAGTAAAAAGCATATAATTTCCTAATGTGACTCAATAATTACCAAAAAATCGATCGTTTACACTGTCATGCGATTTTGTAGAGAAATGGTGCAATGAATTACATAACCGATTTTCATATCAATTTTAGGTGAAACGAAATTTATTATTTTTTGTGTGACCTTTGACTTTTAATTAACATTGAGTCTTTATTAACATTTAAATTTGAATTTAAATTATTTTATTAAGTATATTGAAATAGGTGAAACGAGATTTTTTTAATAAAGTCAAATCAGATTATAGGTGAAAGAGATTAGGTAAAATTTAATGTCACCGCCAGTCCACAAATAAACATTACTTTTTCAACAATAATATATGATTTACTGACAACTATAATATGATGTATAATTTATAAAATATAACCAATTGAAATTGTAGTTAACCTATCCATTGAATATTGGAATATTGTAATATATACCATATTAAAAAGTAAATGTATTGACATATGTACATAATAAAATAAAATATTATACTCTCTTAAAAATCCACCTATGTTTTACCAGAGATACAGAATATAACAATAAATATTATATGTAAATATTATTGTAAAATATTTACAGAATTACATTAATTTAAAAAAATCATAATATTTATCAATCAATTTTAGCGTACATTTTTAAAGTTGTATAATTTTATCATTGTTTTATAATGTTTTTTTTTTTAAGTTGTCACATGATTTTTTTAATAATTTATTTTATATATAGTAAATAACTTCATTTAAATTACTAAATATTTCGGTTCTGTTAAGAAAAAGACTTCAAATAATATATGTTCTAGATGTGTAAGTATATATCAGTTGTAACATGTTTTTAGTCATTATATAAATAGTATATAATTTAATTTAATTTAAAATAAATTAAATTATTAAAAATTAAGTTGCTGTTAAGGAATTAAAATACTTCAAATAATTTTAATTCTAAAGGCGTTTTTAATTATATTGTTACGATCCAAGCCAGTCATTAGTTTTAATTCTATCTGGTAAAATTAAATTAAAAAACATTATTTTAATTCCAATTTTTTTTAAACTTACCGACATTTTAAGAAAATAGAAATTGCACACTATAGGTACTCCGTCAAAACATCATATTAATCCGTTTACGTATTTCTTTGATTGTAACAATTAGTTTTACAGCACTGGAATTATATCAACTGCTATTTTGTATCCACTTGTTGAAGCATCTAGGCTATATACAAAATATATACTTCGATTTTATGACGTGTGTACTATTTGTGTACTATTCTTTGAGGGACATGTTCGTCGATTCTTATGTTGAAAGAATACGATAGGTTGTTATTAATTATTTACACATAATAGGCAGATTTATATATAGTAAACATTCAAGATATAAGTAAAATAGACACATTTAGACCCATATATAAACCCACGTCACATTTATTTTTAGGAGGAAAACCATTGTGGTTATTATTAACCTTCGTTTAGTTAACGTATAGGATAATATATTGCTCGTTTCACAATGCTAAAGCGCGTTATCCTCATGTTTTGTGAATAAACAAATGAGCGCAAATATCTGTTAAATTTAAAATGGACTCATAACATGGTAGTGGCTTCATACGATAAGCATCAATACCTATGAATACTATTTTAATCGAACATAACATGCATACAGAGAGGTAAACATAAAGTCACATAAAATAGGGTATTATTAACATTTTTTCTAATACAATTTCTTTTTAAAATATTAAATTATATTATTTTATGCACATAGTCTAATTAAGATAAATCACATTGAAAGAGATTAGGGACTATAGAAAGTAAATATATTTTTTTAATCTATTTCAAAGTACAATTTCAAAATTAAATTGTAATAATGAATAATAATTTATAGTTAAAAAATAATTATATAACATTGAATTAATATTGTTAAAAATATAGAAATAAATTACGTTTATTAAATTGCATAAAAGACTTTAAAAAAATTACTCTGATAAGAAAATCAAATGAAACAAATATTTAATTAATATAATTTATTTATTTTGTACAATTACAAAATGCAAAATTATGAAAAACTAAAACGTTTCGTCAAGCTGTACATTTTTACGGTTATGATTTTAGAACACATTTTATTTATTCAATTTAAAAACTCACAAAATATATAAATTACATAAATTCGTAAATTACTATTAAATATATAGCAACATTCCCAATACTGTTTTGAATACCGTTGTGTTAACCGTAGGTTTTTTAAAGGTTTTTTCCACACACCATTTTCGAACACATGCAACACATAGTGTTTGCCTTGTTGCGGCAGTTGTAATATACAATAATTTCCTTTTGAGAGTTCGATACAAGTCTTGTTAAGCAGCAGGGCCGTTGCCAGTCTCATTTGTCACTGTCATCAACCAAAAGTAATAAATATTGGCTTCGAGTAATGTTTGAACCTGTACATTGTTTGCATTAAAATCCACGAATTAATTCCTGCGAATCGACGCGTTCCAGCCTTTGTTGTAAAATGTTTCTCCGTTTAATCAAGACTATCTACAGCAACTTTATTTTTGTTGTATGTTAGAATTGTTTCTGGATTCTTCTTTTGAGTATCTTAGATAAAAACGGTTGGGTGCATTGAACTGAAAAGTAGAACGATTTTGTTAGATCTTGCTTTATATGCAGTAAGAGAAATATTACCATTAGTCTTAAAAACTTTTTTTATTATACCGTTGAATATTCTTTTTTTAAAATTTTTTTGATCGCACCTGCTAATTCTCTTCCATTGCTCCTAACTGTGCCGAAACTATACTGATCGATTTTTGTTTCAAATTTTTACACAAAGCCAATGAAGAAAAGAAATTGTCATAAGTAACAATGTAGCCCTTTCCTTATAAACCTGTTACTAAATTATTGACAACGTGGTGAGCAAGCGGGACATTTTCTTGTCGCTGATTATCTTTTCCTAGATAAGGAGCTCCATTACAAAGGTATTTGGAATTAACCTCTGCCAAAAACCATAATTTAATTCCAAACTTGTTTTAATTATTTCCCATGAATTGTGTGAAGCGACAACGTGTTTTAGTCGGAAATAGCTGTTCATCAATACTAACATGAGAGTCTGGAACATAGTGTTTCCTGCAATTTTCAATAAAATCATTCCACTCGTCAGATATAAGTGCAAACTTATAATTATTTACACTTTCTCTACGTTCACCTCGGAGGTCAAATCTTAAAAAATATATATTTCTAAAAATTTCTTTCGGCTCATAGACTTTTTGAATATTGGTATTATATCACATTTGACAGACTATAGGGTGCGACGAGAAATGTTGCTATGTATACCTCTTGCATAACACAATCCTAACGATACCGCCTATTCATTACCAATCTTTGAATATGACGCAGCATCTTCTCATCAATCATCGTATTGAAAGTTGTACAAGGTTCATCTCTTATGATATTATGTCTTGCTAAGGATGTTGGACCAACCCGGGCCTTAAAATGTTTTTGTGTAGCTGCACAAAACACTTGATATTTCCCAGAAATATTTTCCCGTTTAGTTCCATCTGAGACAATTAGGTTTGCTTTGTTATTATTAAATTTCCTCATTTCCTCTGGTGCTCCAATTCTTTGTCTCAATGGTGGTATTTCGACGTTAATTACTATCACTGATACTATCATCATGCTCAAGAGTGACTTGCTCTTCAGATAACCCATCATCTTTTAACTCATCTTTGGATGATTCTTCATCTCCAGATTCATCTTCGGATGTTTCTTCATCTTCTTCTATGCTCAGAATCCGCTCAAGAGCTTCCGACGTTGTATGTGGTTTCTTTGCATTAGAGTTAGACATTACAAGATTAAATATTGCAGTCAAAATGGAAAATATATATGTAGCCTATGTATGATTCAAATATAATTGAAGTCGATAAAATAAATCCGATATGATAGAAATATTTTGCAGTAAAAATGGAAATTGATATAATAATAATATAATAATACACGATTGAAACTGCTAAAAGAATGCATTATTACTTCACTGAGTGAATACTGCTTTTCTGCTATTGGATGCATTCAGGTATAATATGTATATGTATATACATATATATATATATATATTGTGGTACAATACCTACAACATTGTCGGTACAATAAAAAGTTTACCTAGAATATAAGTAGAGAATCACTAGCTATTAGGAAGATCATGATGTTTAAGTATAGCTTTCTAAATCGATAACAGTTTGGGTACCCTGTTATTTAATATTTGTTCGCGGTCAAATGACTGCAATTGTCATTCTAAACCTACCCTCGAAAATATTTGTATATATAATAATTGTTCATCATGATTTCTCATTTATATTATGAAACTACATTACAAATGAATAAAATTCAAAACGAACTTTTTACGAGTTATTCTATTAAAATGGAAGTTCTAATTTCATTTTTAATTTATTGTTATCCCGACCCCAGCTATTTGGTTAAAGGTACATTTGCGAGTGTGTAGCTGTGGATGCTATAATAATAAGCAGATGATTGTCTCAAAGTTGAAATATGAAGGGATTCGCACTATTCTGAATTAGAGGACCCGGTTACACACCAAGCATGGGTAGACAATTATTTTTGCAGATATATAATAACAAAAAAAATTATTCCCTTGCCTTCCTCTTGTAGCATTTTCTCATCGTTGAGTGTTCTGATAAATCGATAGATAATACTGTCGTCGGCAAAAAGTCTCATTGTTGAGTCAACACAGTTGGGTGGATCATTTATGTAGACTAGGAATAACGGCAGTCCCAGGACTGTTCCTTGTGGGACGCCTGAAAGAACCTGTGTTGCAGGTGAACACTGACAATCGAGAATCACTTTTTGTTGGCGTTCTTTGAGGAAGCTCTAAATCCAATTCAGGATATTTCCTTGGATTCCGTAGAATTCAAGCTTGAAGAGCAGTCAGTCATATGGCACTACATCAAATGCCTTAGAGAAATCAAGAATAAGACAGTCGGTTACATGTCCGTTATTGATATTTCTTGTCAGTTCATTAATATATATATATATTGTAAGCAGGGATTCTGTAGATATTCTTCATTGAAAACCGTGTTGTATTGGTGTTAAAACATTATGAACTTTTAGATGATTGATGGCATGAAGAAAATGTGTTCGAATAATTTACTAGTAATCGAGGTTTGCGACACGTACGGGATAATTTGAGAATAGAGTTTTGGCGCCTTTTTTGTATATATATGAGAGTAATATGGGCAATTTTTCAGCCCATAGGTGTACAGTAATTCCCTGTTAAATGCTGGCTTGAAATACTAAAGTCAGTGGTGCAAAAGCCTCTTCTGTAGATTTGATAAACTGAGTTGACTAATGTAGATGTCATCAGGTCCCGTTGCTTTCCGTGTTTTTAGGTTTTAAAGTATTTTAAAGCTCCTTTAGTATGTGATGGTTATCTGAGAATACTGAATGTCACTACCCGGCGAAAAAATACGTCAAGGCTCCTTAAGGGCCAGCCCCACAGGGGGAAGGTCGGGCCAGTTGCGTAGGTAAAGTCAGGGGCCGTGACGGGCCAAAACAATTTAAGCCAAAAAAGCCATACTACTCATATTTAATGAGTAGTATAACAAATTAATAATTTTTATTAATTTATGAAAAATAATCAGCAATTTATAATTTAATTGAAGTTATAGGTATAAAACTGTATCTAAATATAATAGCGGCCATAGAAATTCAATATTATAAACAGGCTTACGAAATATTAATATACGGATTTTAAAAATAAATAAAGAATAAGAACAAGTATAATTGAAAGTCAGATATCCAGAGTATATTATATAATTAGCGTAATAAATAATATAAACATTATACAATATAATATTACGTGAATTGAAAGTCGGATTATACAATAACCTTGCTAGTTAACCTATACTATTTATAATAACCTTAGCCTATATTAAACCCTAGTTCATTCTATAATGTCATTCATGTTTAAAAATGTAATCACAGCGTAATCAAGTGTAATAATTCTTGGATTAAAATAGTTCAGGTTTAAATAAGTAATTATTTGTTATATATTATGGATTAATGTAGGGGACATCCATAAAGTACGTACGCAGACAGACGATATATATAATCTGTACCATCAGATTAAACATTAGAACTAAATATGTAAGTGCTAATTCCAGAAAGATTAAATTCTTAGTCGTATGTTTATAAAGTAGGTACCCTACTTGATTATTTGAACTTCCTACAAACTGCTTTCTAAAAGTAGTGAATAATTTCAACCAATTTTCATCAGCACTTATTTTAGCGCTATATTATATTTTTTTTAAGATTTTTTGTTAGAAATAAATTCGGACAGTAGTTGCAGCTCCTTAATCAAAGCAAGTGAAATTTGTTTTAGGCAGATTTACTGATTTCATTACTTTGGCAGTATAGTTATATTCTTATTTAATATGAATAGTGTACAGGTGCGAACACAAAGGGGAGGTCGGAATAGGTATAATGACTGCGTACGTACTTTATAGATGGTCCTTAGTTAATTCTATTATGTCATTAAGGTTTAAATATGTAATCACAACGTATAATAATACGTGGAACAATATCATTCAC
>JAUZND010072757.1:0-16871 GCA_034780555.1 Coelogynopora nodosa
TATTTCTGATTTATTTCTTTTCTTTCTATCTGGTGAGCTGATTTTGCCTGATTGATGGTTCCAATCAATTTTATTTATGTAATTGATTTTATTTATATAATTGATTTTATTTGATATTTAATTGATTTTATTTGATATGTAATTGATTTTATTTGATATGTAATTGATTTTATTTATGTAATTGATTTTATTTATATAATTAATTTTATTTGATATTTAATTGATTTGATTTGATATGTAATTGATTTTATTTGATATGTAATTCATTTTTGTTGGATATTTAATTTATTTTATTTTATATGTAATTGATTTTATTTGACATGTTATTGATTTTGTTTGATATGTAATTGATTTTGTTTGATATGTAATTGATTTTATTTGATAAGTTATTCAATTGATTTTATTTGAAATGTTATTGATACATAATTGACATGTAATTGATATTAAATTTAATTATGTATATACTTTAGTGATATAGTTCAATGATAAGTTTATAATTTTACATTTTTAATATAAAGTATATTTCAAATTTAACAAAATGAGATGAGAACAAAACCCGATACGAAATATGTACCTAAACTGGAATTTTTTTATTTAAATCAAACTGATTCATACGTATAATTTTATTTTTTCTTATTTTAGTGAAAACTTTATGATTATCTAATACATAGCCTAAATTATATAAATTAAAAGAACAATATAAAAATTAAAAGAACAATTAAAAGCCTAAAATGATCTATTTTGAATGTTTAGCCGTAATATATACGTATATACGTTAAATTATAGAAAATAAATCACTCATTTCACCGCAAACAACGTTATATATAATGTTAATATTTAAATGTACAATTCTAACAACATTTTCAAATAAATCTTAGCAGCTTTATGCAAAAATGCCACAGGGACAGATATAGTATACTAAATGTACATATAGCCTAGTTATAAATTCAAAATATGTATAACGTATACTGTACCAATCTAATAAAACGCAAGTTCACAGTATATGTAATAAAAACATATTAATAAATCTGTCAAATGTATAACTGCGGCCCCATACAATAACTTTAACTGATCTGAGTGTAGGGCCTATACTAATTTCCGATAAAATAGACAATTACTGACACATAATTCAAGTAATAAATTAATCGAGTATATTATACTTAATCGATCAATATTATTAATGTGAAAGGTATGATGAGATGTGCTACGATTTCATACAGTATATATAGCCTATACACTAAATAATACAGGGAGATATCTAAAGTGAATTAATTATATGTAATTATATATTATAAACTACAATTTTATTGTAAGTGAAAGTTAAATGAGATATATATGTACCAAAATAACTAACTCACCGAATGCTTTGTTTCCTTTATATTCCGCAAATACCAAGATGTAATTTACACAAATGGGAAAGAATCCAGATGGGCCAAGTGACGGTATAGTTACTTATTATGATATCACTCTACCATATCCATCCTTTCAACAGACTATAAGAAATAAGCTATCCCTGCCACGCTTGCTAAATACAACCAAGACAACTTCCCAAGCTGCTCCTCTCAGAAATGCTGCCTGCCTGATACGCTTCAGTGTTCCCTCACGTTCATTTGTCTGTGGGTCTTTCCTTCACATCTCTAATGGTTACGGCTCTTGGGTTATCTCTCGCTTACTGTTAGTGTGTTTTGCGCTGTCTATGACTGTATCGGATGGAAAAACAGGGGGAGAAGGGCGTGGAAGGGGGGAATCGGTTGGTTTGTTTCAATGCTCTATGTATGCTTATATTGCCTCTGAAGCGAGGCAGCCTTGCTTGCCTTGCCTTGCTGCTGTCTGGGACGGTGACGGCAACCAAGGGAGATTATGGGATGGTGGATGAACTCACTGTGTCGACAGTTTTTATGTGACGAAAGGCTGTATAGATTGGAAAACAAGTAAAGAGAGAATGAGGCGCATGAGAATATTATATAGCGAGAGGGGTACAGCTTAAAGGGAGACATTTTAATATTCACGGTCGACCTATTACTTCTTCACTATATTATTTCATTCAAACAACCCTGCTATATACAATGGACATGATTTCTCAGAACAATTTTCTATTATAGTGGGCCCCATTGTGGATTTAAACGGGGAAGAAAAAATGGGTGTCTGTCATAGAAAATAGTATACATATAGAACCAACTATAGAACGTGTCTGTAATGTAATATTAGTTAAGTATATAGTGTGTGTGTGTTCTGTGCTTATTATATGAAAGTGGGAGAGAGAAAGAGACTATAGGAAAGGAAGGATGACTGAAGCGTGGAGATCAGATATAAGAGTAAATTCATTTTTGGAATGATGAATATAGATTGACGGTGTTGTATATTAATTGTCATCGATAGGCTACTTATATAGTATATTTATTTAATGACCGTACCACACGAAATACCTCATCTAATAATATATAACATTTTTAGTCTGGTGTGAATATAAATGGTAATACGAGCCGAAAGTCTTTGTTTATACATATGACAGACTGGTCATGGTTCACAGTGGCAACCAATGACTTGCAACTTCAATCCCAGCATCATATTCATTTCCCCCTTAATTATGCTATGTTATAATAATATCATTATTTCACAACGTTTATAGTCAGTGCGGTTTGTTGTGTCATTTCATAAAAGATATGTTGAATTTCAATGGCATAATGATCCCTTATAGAATAGATTCACTATATAATATAACTCAGCTGTCATCAATGCAAGGAACAACAGCGAGGTTGTTTGCTATATTATTCTGTGCACTCCTGTTCGCGTATAATATGGAGACGCCCATTTCTAGACGCGCACAGCAAACTAGTATTAATAATAACATTCAAAAGCAAACCATGCATGGCGTTAGTGCATACCGCAGTCAAGTTTAACCTGTCTCCTTTTTACTTCCATTCCCCCATATATTTACTCTGGTGTTACGATTATGTATAGAGGAGATAGAGAAAGAGAGCTAAGAGCGTGTCGAAGGGAGATTTCTGGTTGCCGTCTATAACATTGTAGTTATACTTAGTAAGCAGTCGCGTGGAATGCTTGTAACTGCAACAAGCAACAATCGCAAAGCCAGGCAGCCATGAACGGTTGCGCAGTGTATGTATAGGGAATAAACTAGAGCATTATGGGTTCCCTTTGCTTAGCAAAGCCACTCCCCTTCCCCATTTTAGTAGGCTACTAGGCCTATGACTATATAGCAGCGTTTTATGCTCTCAATTCTTCTCTGTTGATTTTGTTTGGGGAAACGCGTGAGCTATATAAGCACTGCAGTCAGACTCAGTAGATCAATATTTTGTTCTGTCATGCGCGTAGGGTTGGGAAATAAAATTCTCGATAATTTATATTTGTATTGAATCAATTGGCAAGTAACTTGACATCATACTAGAATTAGTTATATATAGCAAAGTAATACCAGTGATACTTTTTTATGTAATTAAATTAAGTTTATATTTCTATAATATCACAAGTAAAAATCGACTAAACATTTTTAATGCAACAGTATTAAGTTCGACGTAATTTATTTAATCATCAATATTAATTACCTATACCGTCTGGCTAACTCTAAATTTGTGAAGAATGAAATACTGAATAAATTAATTTTAATTATTATAATAATATCAACTTATAACCTGCTATTCTATGCAATTTAATTTGAGCATGTTGAATTTTGCACGAAGTGTGCATTATTATTTATATAAATACAAATACATAAATAATAAAAGAAAGTTTCTTACATGTACAAAAGAAAGGCTTGTCGTCAAAAAAGGTTGTCAATAACAATTTTAAAAATGATAATAACAATATTTTGGTGGTTTTATAACTGAAACAAGGCCATATAAAACTAGTAATCCCATATTTAAATGTTACAAAAATTAAATAAATATAACCCTTATTTAAAAAAAGAAAATCAAGACATTTGTAGTACATTTAGTACCAATTTTGTACCGTGAAGATTAAGAAAGGTACAAAAGGGGTACCAAGAAAACAAAAAAGGTACAACAGGGGTACCAGAAAGACAAAAAAGATACAACAGCTGGGGTACCAGGAAGACACGAAATGTACAACAGGGGTACCAGGAAGACAGAAAGGTACAGCTGGGGTACCAGGAAGACAGAAAGGTACAGCTGGGGTAACTGGAAGACAGAAAGGTACAGCTGGGGTACCAGGAAGACAAGAATGGTAAAACAGGGGTACCAGGAAGACATGAAAGGAACACGAGGGGTACCATGGAGACAAGAAAGGTACAAAAGAGGACAACAGTAATATGAATGGGCTTTATGGGACAACAGAAGAAATATTGGAAACAACAGAATACAAGATACTAACACGAAGGTAGCCTATATATGAAGTGTACAAATGGCGATATTCAATTAAGTTTTGTTATTTTCTTATATTTCTCTAAATTATACTAATTTTATCCACATATTTCAAATTCTATAATGCAATGTTTTATCCTATGATAAGTATTTTGTTCACAAGTCAATATTTATGGAGTTGAAATTTAAGAATATAATCTTTAGAAACGTTATTTAGGCATTGTTATTATAAATATAAAAAAATTTTTATCGCTGCGACATATTAAAATAAACTCTGATATAAAGGTTCTAACAATATTGGAGCGGAACTCTATATTGAAAAGTTTGGAAAACACTAAATATTAAATCAAATAATAAAAATGTACTCTTTTTATTTTTATTCCAATATGATATTTCTGACGCAAAAAAGAATTCTTGTCACATTCTCCATTGCATAATTTATGAATATAAATGTATTGTATGTTTGTTTCATTTCGGGAAATAAATATGTATAACTATTAAGCGAATATTAACTATAATCTATAAATACTTTTCCATGAATGTAGTTATTAAAATTACTTCTAAACTAGCATACTACTAATCAGCTAATAAGTAGAAGGAAAAGTATTAAATAATAATTTTTGTATATAATAAATAAATATCAATATATAAATTTTACAAATGAAAATGCTTTATTATGCATCAAACTGCTTATTATGAAAATATATTATGAAAACTACTTATTAATGAAAATGCTTTATTACGCATGAAACACGTTACTGTATAAATGTGTCTTCAATTAAAAATCGGGGTTCTAATAAATTTATATATTCAAAATTATTGCTTTGAATATAAGTTACGCATCATTTTTTTAAAATAAAAGTTATCATTTGTTGTGCAGTGAGTTTTATATAAACAAAAAATTAACAAAAACGCGATTTAGATAATAAGAATCGGCTCATATTTCAATACATAACACACCACATAATTGAGTTTTTTAATTGTGATTTTTACTACTGGGATTTTTGTTGTATGTAGCGTACATCCCATTACAATATCTTTGTATTAAAACTTGGATAAAGTTCAACTTTATTTTTGTATACTGAGCATTATTCATTAACAGAAAATTAACGGAACATTAACATAATTAATTACCCGGGCTTATAGGGTTAAAAGTTAATTAACAATATGTAAAAAGAAAACTATATTTATGAATTGAAAGATTAAGAACATTACACACTTTGGACGTCTGTATTTTCTGTTATCAATAATTGAGAACATAATATGGGTTGAAAAAAACAAATACAATATTTTAACTAAAAATCTGAAAAGGTTGGGCCTTTTTCTCAAAAATCGCGTGGATTTAGACTACACAAATGATTTAGACTACATAAAAATGAATTTAGACTACAAAATAACATTTTCAGTAGTTAATGACATAACATTTAAATCAACGAAATAAAGCAAAATGCTTTCTAAATATTAATTGCAATATGATGATAATATAATCAAATATATCAAATAGAATGCATCAAAACAGAAAATAACTCTTTTGGGATAGATGCTAAAATTGTGATGTCACTGTTACTCAACACACGGACTAGTTTTCTCAACGTTATTATCAATACTTATAATCGATATTTAGCTAGTGCTCAAATTTTTGCTTTATCGGATGTTAAATTTTGTTAAACCCTATCTGACATTATTAACTCAAAATTAACTCAAAAATGAAATATAAAATTACAGATATAGAAAAGTACAGAAATGATGATGAAGTGTTTTATTTATATATTTTAATTTTCTCTAATACACTCTATTAAGCAGTCTATTCTACTCTATTTTGATTAAAATCTAAATAACCATATTTACAATAAATATTCTATGGTTAAATTATTCTGTATATTAATAGGTAGCCGTATTTATATATGATCACAGCTGTCATATTTCACTAAAACCATCGTAAAACAATTATTTTGCTACATATAAATAAAGCGATATATAAAATATAGTATTTATATGTATACACATCGATTTTTATAATAGAAAAACTCAGTAAAACTAAACCAAAGCAAGGCATTTCAATCACGGCTCGCCGAGAATATGGTGAGAAAGTTGGTTGTGCAAAGTTAGCCGTAAATTCGGCGAAGACGAATAAGTAACTTGCCCCACGCCGTATTTTACAGACAACTATCTGAAATAATTTCAAGATTGTAATGAGTTAAAAATATTTCCCAACTCTTCAAAAAAGATGGAACACAAATCACTCTTTGAAAAAATACAACTATACAATCAATCACTTTGTGGTTTGCCTTGTTGTTAACATTAGCGATGTAATGATTTATAAACAATGTAAAATAGCCTATACATCTGTATATATTATGGCAAAATATGACTGACTATATATATAATTTGATGATGACTATATTTTATTCTATTTAGAGATTATGTGATACCTATACTATAATTAAATTAAGCAATAATAGCTACATTGATTATGTAAATTGCAGGACGAGATAATGCATCGCCATTTTAATAAAAAGAGCATAATAATAGGCAACGTTTTAAACTATAGCTAAAAATAAGCTTTTATTTTATTTGTCTTATCATGGCTTATAATATTGAAAACGATAACATGATTCAAAGCGAATATCATTCTTTTGATAAACTTGAGAAAAGGAAAAATAAAATAATCCATTCAAAGTTACCAGTATAAAGACTTTTCAAACAAGCAGTTTATAATTGGTACCAAAGTAGAAACAGGTTTCAACATACAGAAAAAAAGGCAGACGTTCTGTCTACAGTCAGAAATATATTAGTTATAATATTTGAATACATTGCAGAACTTATTAATTTTATATTAATTTAAATGCCAAATCCAACGTACAACCCTTCCTTTTTCAATGTATTTGATAGTGTGACTGATGAAAAGAGTGTGGATATGCCTGTTTTTTATCTCATGAAAACATACTTGATGTATTATCTAAATGTGATGAACTGTAGGGCCTATACATATACTTACACATAATTCTACAATTTTTTGACAAACTTATTTTGCTCAATAAACGTATTACATATCTATAAAGAGAAAATAAATTAGTTTTGGTTTTACTTAGAGAAAGAATAACAATGAATCCTGAAGTCTGACCAATCGACTACGAAAAATTTAAAATCTTAAATTTTATGTAACTTAGAGTGTAGTGTATCTTGTAATCAAAGGAAAGGATTGGAGACAGCAAAACTGAAAATCAATATATTCCTCGTCTAGAAGCCTGGAAATGCTGCATTTTACCTAGAGTTAGAGTTAGTCTAAAAATATACTCACTACCGATTATAGTTTGTCTATATGGGGAACTGCCTAACTAAGGCATTGACGTATTTTCCTTTTCGAGATTTTTCTGTTACCCCATCTTTAATTCTATTGGCTATATGAAGTTTCTCTTCAGCAAAAATATGAGTCGATATCACAAAATCTTACAAGTAAAAATATATTTCTTTCTCATTTCTTGTTGAACATCTGAAACTGTGTTAAGAATACAAACTAGCATTTCGTATGTTGCATCATACTGGCATAGTTGTCTGAGGGAAATATTGTAAGAAAACTAGTTCGTCACTCATTTTCTGGTCATTTTGACAGATTGGCTCAACTTTTGAATTATGATATACAGAGCAATACTTATCTTTGTCGTGGCACTATCGGTGGTTCATATACTAACAGGAACAATCTCGATGTGTATAGGAGCTGTAAGTAGTATTAAAGCCGTGGTGTGGATGGCTCATCGGGTGTCACCAATTTGGAGTGGAGCATTTGTAAGTACCGACAAACAGTTAGTGCATGCTTACTTCAAGTAAATAGTGGACATTATTTAATTATATATATATTTATTTCATTTGGTTGATTTTATATATTATTGATATAACAAATTAATATTAATTGGATTAGAAACAGTACTGAAAATAACGACTTTTTCAAATTCAGAGATTATGTCGAATTATTGTGTAAATACAAATTTAAAAATGAAATTACCAATACAGTACAAATTGTAAAAAATATTAAAAAATCAAAATAACTGCATTTAACTATCCTTACGTAATAATTGAAACCTATTTTTGTTTTTCTTTTGTATTTTTTTGTTGTTTCTGGTATTTTTTGGTATATGTGTACATACATTTTGAAAGAATAAAACCACATTAAATGTGTCATACATAGTCAAATTTATTTGTTTAAAACATACATATTAACCGATTAGATTAGTTAGAAAATTTAAGATTACAAAATAATACCGTTTTTATACATATTATATAAAAAAATTGATAAATTAAATAAATATATTAATATTATCTCGCTTTGTGATTTCAATGTGAATCATAAAATTTTAATGTTTACATACAATGATTTAAATATGATTATTGATGCAATATTTACGACTCTGGTGTAACTTTTTTTATTATAGAGAGATTATAAAAACGTTATTAATAATAAATACAAATTTAACCTATTAATAGAATACCAACTTTATTTACAACTTCGGAAATAATGTGTTTACCAACAGCTTATAATGTATTCATTTTGAATAACACTGATTTAATAAAAACTCACAGTTTTATAGATATATATATATCTCTTTTTACTTTCAGTTTATTATCACAGGAATTCTGGGCATAGCTTGTGTAAAACGACAAACTGCATACATTGTGAGTGAAAACAACTTTATAACTTCCTTGCATGGTTGCAATCAATCGACATCAAAAACGTCTATCTTAAAAATAATTGTCGTTATGTTACCGAAGTTAAATCGTATACAGGATTTTTTAATGTTTAAAATACATTCAATAATTAATTCAATTAAGTTGAATTAAATTAACGAGAAAAGACACAAAAGTACTTTTATTATAAAAATTATTAAAAATATATTTTCGCATTAAAAATATTTAATTTAAAATGTTGTCTGTAATAAATACAATATTTAAATTGTAGTTTTAGAAATTTGGGTTATACACTATATTAACATTTATTAATGTTTACAAAAAATGACATTTAATTTTTAAATGTATAATACGTTTTTTCAATCATCGACAAATCTAATTCAGTGTTCTGAGATGCATTTTGTGCAATTCTGTATTAGTATAGACACTATGTTGACGCAAATGTAAAATTTAAAGAAATTCAAATGATTCATTCAATATTTTCGGCTAATTTTACTTAACACCCCATTATGGCGAAGTTCAATGTGATTTTTAGAGAAACTTGTTAACTTTGTGTTATGTGATAGAATAAAAATATAAAACGAAAACCTATTGGGAAATAAATTAAAATACAACAATAAAAAAAGTAACTATATGTTCGGTGTTGACTGTTCTTTCGAAATTGTTCTAACTGAAATTAATGTTATGTTTTCAAATAATTAAAATCGATTAAAATGAAGGTTTTCTAAATGATAAGTAAAAAACACGAAGAATATAAAAGACAAAATAATTAAAATTTTTAAAAATATTTTATTATTTTCTATTTTAGAATATAAATTGAAATCAATAAAGTAAAAATTATTAAACAAACAGTTTTATGATTTACATGTGAACACAAGTTTCATGAACAATCAATTACAATTAATTTTAAATCAATGATTTATTTATATTTGATATCATTGACGTTTTAACTTAAATAATCACGTGACCAATCGTGAGCCGTATTAAAAGTTTATGAAAAAATGACCACAAGAAAAATTTGTTTATTGACGTCAAATTTCAGATTGATCAAGGTCACATTTTAACCGTTAAGATACAGTATAGACACCGTAGACACACTGATATTTAAGTTCATTTAGGATAGATAGGCCATCTGCATTTATCAAATTTATGACTAACGACACTTAAATATAAATGAAAATTAAAGAAATAACTATTTATTAGAAAAAGTTTAATTGTATAATATTATCATTTTTAGAAATAATTAGATAACAAATATAAACACATCAACTATAAATAGAAATCATTTAGAAATCTGTTTTACATATATTATTTCCTATATAAAATAAACTTCATTTTAAAAATGTATGTACATTGAATTTAGTTGATATAAAACTAACAGTTATTTATTTATATAATAAGTTAATCAAATATCCAATTTACAAAAGAAAAAATGATAAGATCTTCGTTTTCAATAGACAATACGTTAATAATTTTTTATGAGTAGGTATTCTGATTTCCGAAGAGTTTCACATTAGTAAAACATATTTAATTTATATATCTTATGTGTATCTATATAACCTCTCATTGTCACTGAAAACTATAAAAAAAATTTTATTATAATCATTATCGTATTTATAGAGTTCTTATATATATAAAATGTATATGAACAAATAAAAAAATCTGTCTATATTAATGCCTTATGAGGGAGGTTTATCGATAAATCAATGATAATATTACACAAACAAAACACATGCATACTTTACTAAGATATTTAATTTACCTTTTCATAGAATCCACTTCTTAAAATGATCATAATTCACATTTTAACCATTAGTCCATTTATAAGATATCTAGCAAATGCCAAAGCGACAATAAATCCTTTAATTGAATAAATCACTTCCATCGAATGAATGAATGCATTATAAATGTAATGCGAAGTAAATGCAATAGTAAACATATTCAATCAATATTAATCTCGGATTGCTAGCCAATTTAACTTACTTTAGACCAATCAGAAAGAAGTGATATTATGTAGATCGTAGATTATAGATTATAGATATATAAACTTCAAATAAATATCAAATTAATTATAAAATTTATTATGACATTTAAATATAATTAAACGAGTTGAATGAATAAATTAAATATCTTTGTAGTATAAACAATTATTAATAAATTAATAATTGCGTGTTATATCTATGGAGAATTAAATTAAAATCGCGTTATTTTTTTAATAGCTATTGTGTTTTATATTCGCGTTCATTGTTCATTTTTATCAAATTAAATTTTCTAATTAAAGACAACTTTTTGTTGTCCTAAACTTATTTCGCCAAATTGCAAAATAAACTATATTTCTTATATTTGGTTTATATATTTAAATATATCTTAGAGATAGACAATTATCATGAATAACAATAAAAATATGACTAAATTACATCTATAATATCTATAAATTAAAAAAAAATAGGCACTATCAATTAACAATGTAAAATAAATGACTAACATTTCAATTATTTCAAGTTCTATTAATCTGTAATTGTTATAAAAATTTTAGATGCTCTGTTTCACGGCCTTCTCAATTGTTTCTCTGGTGACGGCCGTAGTATCGATTCAGCTTCTGCGCCTGGGAATGGTCAATCACACAACGGATGGAAAAACCTATCGCAAAGAGAAACTTGACAGCCTTCTGTTGATCGCGTTGGCAATTGCCAGCTGCGAATGTCTATTTTGTATTATCGGAATATTTGTCAGCTGCCAGATGGCCAAACTGGCCAAACTAGAACTTTACAAAAAACGGGAAGGGATGTTTCATGTGGAAATCTACGGCGAAAAGGACGTAGTCGTAGTGACAACGTCAAACAAGAAGAAAAAAACTGCTTTTGGCATGTGTTGCTTTCCAGCTGACATGATGGGCAATGACAGTTCTGGAGGTGGTGGCGGGGGTCTGACGGCTGGCATGTTTACTAGTGAAGTTTGATTATATTGATCAACAAACAATAAATCTGTTGATACTCTCCAATAATGATCGGACAATGTGATTGCATACTTCACTCATTCCTTATGTAAATAATGTATACCTATATACCAATCATTCAAAGGATGTTTTCAGATTTCATTAACATGAGAAGATTTAACTAAATTACTAGCCTGTATAAATGTTTGGAGTAATTAGATTAATAAATAATCAGCTTCAAAATATGTAAACACGATTTGTTTAGATGTCGCCGAAAAAAATTCTTTAAGCGATGTATAAATTAAAGAATCATTTAATTACCTAACATTACTTTGGAACAATTTAAGTTTAGCCTACATATTGTCCGAATCTGCATTGCAACTGACATTTATCAAAAAATAGGTTGTGACTTAAATCCGGAGGAAAAAACGGAGGAATAAAAAACTGTTTTTCAAGGTCGGCATTAAAACAAATACTATCGCTAAGATAAACAAACAATGTCAATATTTTAAAGAACGTAATATTTAATTTAAATTACTTATTATTTATTATTAATTTATTTGTGTATACATAAATCAACCATTTTTATCGACATTCAAAAAGAATCCCTTTTATTTGTCTTTCTTAGTTGCATTGATTATTTTCAAATTTATATTAGATACTTTAGCATTTCCTTTGGATTTGTCCTTCGGTTTTTCCTCCGGACATAAGTTACGACCATTTTCATACGCATGCCGTTATGTACCTACGAAGGATTATAATTATTATAGACAACAATTATTTAAAAAAATACATCTCAGAAATAAACTAATTTATTATATGCAATGTATGAAATATTTAATAATTAAATAATTGACACAATTATACAAATTACATAATTGATAAAATTGAATGCTGCATTATTTCAATATAATATGAATTTGTCACAAAATACTAATTAAAGGACAATTAAAAAAAAAACTGGGTACATTTGCACATAGTTAAAAAAAAGTTACCGAATAGCAAAATTAAAATGTGACATATTTGTTTATTTTTAACTTCTGTTATTAATTCTGTTATTATTGTCTTAGAATAAACATCGTAAACGGTTTTAATTTTGAATAGAATATTTTATAAAAACAGAATTCAACATATTATACACATAAACAGAATTATGTAATAATAATTATACATTTTATAAAATAAATAAACTTTATTGATATTTTAATAAAATTGAATTCTCAATGATAATATCATATGTGATCACTCTAGTTTTGTTATATTCTTAAAATAATTTTTTAATCTATTATATATAGTTAATATGTAAACTATTGAATTTATTATGTTTGCATCCTATAACTCAAATTTATGTATTTTTATGTTCAAATCAGTTATAATACACATATTTATACACTACATTACAATTATACGTACTTAAGGTATAAAAACATTTTTCACACTGATGATGACAAAAACTTTAAAATAAAATACAAATTAAAATGTTGTTTATTTGCCAGTTTGTTAATTTCTTCACTTATTTATTGCAGCTAAACAAACATTTTACAATAATTAATGGACTACCAGCACTATTAAGATTTCTTTTTTTCCTAACATGGACAATTTAGTTTATAAAATAGTGTACTAGCATTTTTAATGATTATTTCTTTGTATAGGAAATGCTTATAAATTTGTTTTATAGTGTTTTTAAAAAAAATTCTAAATCATTGATAGTTCTGATAGCTAAAGCTCTATCATCATTTTTATCATTAAAGCTCTAATCTTATCATTATTATGTTATAATGAGATTATAGAACAAATATACTATTAATACCAGACGCGTCGGAGCGTTTTAAAAAGTGGGGGGCCTGTCATAGTAATGGGACCTTGATCAAAATTTATCCTAGAATTATATTATAGCATAAACCTGCAGAAATCCTTTGAAAATTAATATGTTTATTGAAATTATAAATTTTTTCTACAAAAAGTGGGGGGGCCTAAAGATATACTCAGGCCTCCCCAGGTTAAAAAGTGAGGGGGGCAGGGCCCCTCCCCCCTACTTCCGACGCGCCTGTATACTATTTCTATATTTAAAACAGAGCATATTAAATAAATAGATCAAATTTTTATCCAGATTGATAAATTGAAACAATTTATTCAAACTTTCTGTTGTATATAATTTATAAATACTGATAAGCCTATAATAATATAGATAACATTATTATATCACATGTCATATAAATAATATAATTCAAGGCACTGTATTGTACGCAGCTATTAAAAAGTCTAGAATAGAGAAAATGGAAGAGTATGTTACATTTGTCACATAATGTTTTTTTTATATGTAGGCCTATATAACGATGACTGCTTTTGAGCGGTCCCCAGATATTTATTTTCTAAGGGTCTAAACGTTTATATATCTATCTTGTGTCGTTACCACAGAGTAAGAAATACATTGAGATATTTTACTTTTATTGATTTCATACACATCGCTTTGAAAATTGTAATCAATAGAAAATAGTTTTATATATTTTAATAAATTTAATGAAAATGGGTAACAAAATAGTAGTGTTAAATATTTTTTATTAAATTAATTTTAGAAGTCAATATATATATATATACAGTTTTAACATGCGTAAGGTGTCTATAAAATATAAGTTATTGTGCTTAACTTTATTCTTAGCAATTGTATGAATTTCATGCAGCAATCAATATACGTTGGAAGTCATTTTATGTTTTAAAACAATTTATTAATAAGCTTTCAAAACATATCAAAACAATCAATAACATTCTTCAGTAACCGATAAATATTTTTCCTATATACAATATATGGAAAAAGAAAGATTAGAACTACAATTTAAGAGAAGGTACAGAAAACAAATACAAAATAATCATTGTTTGCACAGATGAAACTGACAATTGTTGAATATCAACTTTTTGTGTTATTTGGTATCATGACGATTTAGACAATTCAGTCATTGATTTCATCTTAGTTACAGTACTGCATGACTTTTGCTTTTTTAGAAATGGATTCAATAGTCACGTTACTTTTAATATTTCCTTGTTGAAGAGTTGTTGACATTTCTGTATGTTGAGAGTCACGCTTTTTACGATTGTCACGTTCCACGCTGAGCGGATTCTTGTGACCAGTAACATTGCAAACATCGACATTGCTGTACCCATTTTCAAGTAAAGCAGTAACCGACTTTACTCTAATGCAACGCAGTTTGTGTAGCGGCCACTTAAATTTATTTTTTCGTGAAAGATTCGACATTAAATTGTCAATAGTATTTTTTCCAACCTTTTGTTTCGGAGTGAACCATGAAGATTGTTTTGAAGATTCCCTACGAGCTGGTTTCGGAAATAAGTGATCATGCACTCTCACTAATCATCTCGCTATACAACAACCAAGCTGCCATACAGAACATTCTTTAATATTGTTTGTATTTTCAAATATTCTAGCGACTTTCTGGTCTTCATATTTTTTTGAATAGGTGATTTACCCGCAGGTATTTTTTATCATCAGATGCTGTTTCACAAATAATGCTTTCCTTTGTCTTTGATAATTGCGGAAGAGTTTCGCGACCTCTAAATCCAAAAAGAGTAATTACGAATGTTCTGCATGTTCGGCTTCTTGAGAAAATTGCAAGTATTTTCCATGGACTGACTTGATGTTTTGTTTTTTACCACTGTAATGTTCACTTCCGGCTTGTTACTCAAAAAAGACCTCTGCATGGATTGCTGCCCGAGTACAAACTAAAGAAGCAGGCGAATACAGCTTCCCATCAATAATAGTCTTTAGGCTACTGTAAAAGTAGCGCAAATAATTGTCCAGTATTTTGGACGGAATTTTCCACACATCCTCACAAAGGTTGTTAAAATGAAGAAAGTTTCTAAGACGTTCAATTGCTTTCTTCGTTTGTTTGTTAGACAATTTTGGAGTAAACTCTTTTCCATGTCATTCATCTGTTTTGAAATATTGTCAGGTATGTCAATAGACTCTTCATTATTCAAAAATTCTAGAAAACTATTAGAAAATGTATTTAAATATCTCTCAGTTGATTCTTTGTGGCAAAATTTAACATATCGGAATCCATTCCCGATATCATATTACCCGGTACATTATCTAAATTAAGAGAACTCATATTGAGGATGCCTTGAGATATATAAAGGACAAAAACTGTAATCAATGTTAAAATTCAAATATTAATTTGTTATCCTATCTTTTTATATAGTGCACGATTTTTATTACATTATTGCAATATTTTGAAGCTATAGATTTAAGAATAAAGTTAGATACAGTAGCAATATCCGTCGATAATTCGGGCATCAATGCATATTTTAATTCGGCCGCTTACGCCTGAATAAGGCGCTTTTTTACTGCAGTCAGTTTTTAAATCAATATTTTTCTAAAGTTTTCGGCTAAGAAGTTAGTACCATAGTGTTGAACTGTAACATATAAATATAAGAGTAAAATCTCTATATATATTTCTTACTTTATGGTTTATTTCTTACTATTTATTGAGAGTTAGCTATGCTCGTTTTATACATTCACGCACACTTTGTGGCTGAACTAAATCGATTAAGGGTCTGCAGGAAGTTGCCTTCCAGACTATTTCAGAATCTATTTATATTATTTGTCAAAGTAGTTACAAATTTAGAGAATAGACTTGTGATTTGATATAACAGAAGTCGACCACAATTGTTTGCGCAGTTTTTTTACGACTACCATCCTGGTTCTTTTGAGCGAAAAAATCATAAGATGCATATATCATATGCATGTAAAACTGCTATAAAAGCATGTAAAACTGCTATGATAATATGTAAAACTGCTATAATTGCATGTAAAACTGCCATAAAAGCATGTAAAACTGCTATAAAGGCATGTAAAACTGCTATGATAGTATGTAAAACTGCTATAAAAGCATGTAAAACTGCTA
>JAUZND010072768.1:0-38890 GCA_034780555.1 Coelogynopora nodosa
CCTCCGAAGTGAAAGTTCTGGATGTACTATGGACAAGAGTGACCATGATGAGGCAGACAGCAAGATTTCTCCGCATGTGCACGATACCCTGAGGAAAGGTGCAACATCCATTGTTGTCAGAACTTTTCATACGGACGTAGTTGTGAACCTTGTAGGAATTTTCTACTGTCTTGTCCGTCGGTATCCTGACTTGGATCTGTGGGTTGGATTTAGTGCAGGGAGGCACTTTCGGTACTACTACATTAACTCTGTTTGCCTAAAACTTTGTGAAGACAAATGTTAAGCGCTGCCCTTCTTCCATGCCTTCACTGGATATGATGTGACATCCCAGTTTAATGACAAAAGGAATAAATCAGCTTGGAAGACCGGGAAATCAGTTCCAACTGTGACGTAAGGGTTTAAAACAGCATCATCCTCACCATTCATTCCTCAAGACACATCATCTCCGGTATTCATTGTAATTGAGCAGGTTACCTGTGTCATGTACGACAGCACGACTCAACACAGCAAGGTTAACGAATTTCGGCAAGAGCTCTTTCCTAAAAGGGTAACACGTTCCTAACCTTTACTAAAAGGGTTACATCAACCCAGATGGTTTTGGTTGGTCCAAATCAGACACTGGGTGGCATCCCATCTGGACCACGGTTCTAGCTTCTGTAGCTTGTAGAGCACTGATAAAGTGTGGCTGCAAGGCGGTTCCCATGTGTGCTAAGAAATGTAAATGCAAAACAGATGGTCTGGCGTGTACAACACTAATCTATGTCAATGCCGTGGTGGCCGTGAAGCATGACGTTCTTTCCTCATCCTTGTGTTCTTCTTGAGAGCTGAGCAATACATTGGCAGTTTTCTACAATGAAATTATGATGCTGTGTGTCTCTTGATAAACTGAAACATGCATATTATATATAACTCATGTTTTTTGCAATATTGTCTTTTTAAATACTCTCTCTTGGTTTATTGCAGTATTGTTATTTTCAATAAAACAAATACAATACTATAACGAGAATATAGATGTAATTATGGGTTACTACATTGTATCTATATATACGGAGTTTATACAAAAATGTTAACAATTATTTTTGAAATGACACAAGAGAGTAATTAACGAAGTTTTACCTTTGACCTTGACATTTAAAATTGGGTACCCTTCTCCAAAAAGTTTGCTTTGGTCCAAAGTATATGTCTGCCAAAATTTGGAGCTTTGGGCCAGCAGGTAACGATCATTGTCATAAGCCACCCAATATATTGTCTGTATTCATTGCTCAACATCACAATATTACAGTAGAACAACCGCGTTAGAATATAAGTTAGTATAAATGAATAGTTAACAATTAACAGTTTAGCAATGTACTGTTCGGAATTAATTTAAAATTTCTGACTTTTGTCTAGTTTATATATTGTGTTGATGTTTGCTTTGTCGAACATTAGTTATGACGTTATCAATATTAAAAGACATAGTTTAATCATTTGTAGTGGGTTTAGTCGTTTTATAGCAATAGTAGAGGCAAATACCACGCAGTTTTTAATAAATGTTTAAGGTATATAGGAATATCTTTTACTGTGCTTCTATTCGTATCATGATATATTTATATGCTAAAATTTGTTGTAGAATATATATTGTCATTTAAAAAATGATAGTTTATATAATTTAAATCAATTCCCATTATTCGGGAGTTTTTATACCCGTTCTGTATCATATAAAATTATTAAAGATTGCTTTTTTTTCTTTATTATCAGTAAAATACTTCGATCAGTATTTAAAAACTATCCCACAAGTGCGGTAGCTTTACTGCTGGTTGTTGTATGGTACGTTTTTTTGGATTATTTTACGAGTTATAGACAGTATTATATAATATAGTATATTTCCTATAAATATGGATGCTTATAGTATTATTATATCATGCAGAATATATTTAAATTTCTACTTTTTAGAGACGTAATGCGTTTACTTAAAAGTTAATATTCTCATCTGAAAATCTGATGCAGAGATGTAAACTCTTTAGGTTGCTATTATGCATAGGAAGTTGCAAAGTTTTGGCCTAATATCGTTTTGTAGGCCAGAATTGCTACTTGAGTAAGGAATTCGGGTATATGCTTGAATTTGATCATTTTGAATTCAAGTGATATGAATGACTTTTTAGAACATTTAAAATGCAATGCTCGAATTATAAACAAGTCCGATTGCCCGAGGGCAACCTTTTTTGCTCAAGGGCAACTTTTTCAACTAAATCATTGCCCGGGTGGGCGATGATTGTTTTGGAGGGCGAATATTATTTAGGTCGTTTTTGAGCAAAAAAAATCATTTATGGCCAACCAAATATTATGTTTGAGCAACCACAATGAATGGATTCGGTAACCAAAAGTGAAAACCTTATTTCTAGCACTGAAATAATAACGTAGAAATTCATGACATAAACTTCGTTAATCTTACATCATATTTACATAAATGTTCTTTATATTTTTGCATCAAGTTCGTAACAATAATTGTTGTAGAAAAATCAACAAATCTGAAAAAATATATGGGTAGACCCGAGTACACCATGAATAGGGAATTAACAAATATTAAAATCCGGAATTGTACAATTTCCCTCCTTCCTCTCTGCCGCCACCCAGGACCGCCTCTTCTTCGTGATGGACTTTGTCAACGGCGGCGACCTGATGTTCCAGATCCAGCGCGCTCGCCGCTTCGACGAGCACCGGGCCCGATTCTACTCGGCCGAGGTGATCCTGTCGCTGCGCTTCCTCCACCGCAACGGGATCATCTACCGCGATCTCAAGCTGGACAACATTCTCCTCGACGCCGAGGGCCACTGCAAGCTGGCGGACTTCGGGATGTGCAAGGAGGGCATGGGACCGGGCCAGACCACCTCCACCTTCTGTGGGACGCCGGATTATATTGCACCTGAGGTGGGGAGAAACAATACATTTTATAGTGTACTGTGTTAGCGCTGCTGTTTTTTTTATTATTGTTGACATGATTACTGCATCATTTTATTATTTAATGTGTTTTTGTTGTTTTGAACCGATGATTGTGTTAACAACTTGGAGATCACATTGACCCCAAACTTTTCAAATTTATACTGCTTCTACACTATTTAGCCAATTTTCATGAAATTGTCATTAGCTTCTGAATAGTTTATGGTAATTCACGTGGTAAAATTTAAAAAATAAATATTTTTCTTGTTCTAAAATTGATCAGGATAATATTATTTTTATATTTAATAATATAAAAAATATTTCTCACAATAACGCAAGCAATGTTGTGTAGATATTAAATTAGAGGTAACCAGTTTATATACAACATTTTAGATCAAATCTTGGATGAGATCTTTATTAGTTAACTTTTGATCGTGTACAATCGTCCAAAGTTTAACAAAATATTTTTCATTTCAAAATAATGATCAATATGTGATTAATTAATTGGCCTAAAACGTTAGTATATTAACAATTTACTTTTAATATATTAAATGTATCAAATTTCAACAAACTTGGTGTCCACAAAGGATTTTTCTGAAAATCATGTTTGTAGTACGATATACAATAACAATTTTGGTATTAAAATGTGCGGAGTCAAATTGAACCCGCTTCACGTGTGAATTTTAGGGTTTAACTATTAGCATCTTATAAAAATAGATAGAATGTTATAGGTTTATCATATATTTATGTTCATAGGGGACTTTTAAGGCTACGTACCCACGAAGGGGAGGGGTTATAAATGCGTATAGGAGGCGTGGCGGGGTTAGTAATTTTGTCTACCGTGGTCATCAATTCAAAGCATGTCTCTTACAAAGGAATTTGTTTTAGAAGAGATTAAATGATATTATGAACAATAAACAATGAAATTGAAAAGTTGGCTGCTAGATGGTTTTCTTACTTCGATGTGTTATTAGATATCTATTTTTATTTAATAACCATTATATTATTCTAGTATGCAGAATATTATCTATTGTATATTAAGTTAGTTTTTTGTCACATGCACCGCCCTTATTGTTCTGTGCTCAGCATTCTTATCGCCTACACCTATGATACCGAGCATCGGTATGCTCATATCCGCGCCCTGTGTTTCCCTTCCCGTCGCCGCACCAGATTCTGGCAGAGCAGGATTACGACTTCAGCGTGGACTGGTGGGCTCTGGGCGTGCTCATGTATGAGATGATGGCGGGAGCGCCCCCCTTCGAGGGTGACACTGAGCAGGACCTCTTCAATGCTATCTCCTATCAAGAGGTCACCTATCCCCCGCTCCACCCCGATGCAATCGATATTCTCTCCAAGGTGAGTAAAGTTATAGTTAGCTTCTCATTCCCATCACTTCAGCATTTAGAGTCTGAGCGCTTTGTACATCATATTCCCTAAATGTATTTTAAATGATGTCTAAAATAAAAATTATTTCATTTACACCCATTGATTCTAACTTCTTTCTGTCAGTTGATATTTGAAGCTTTTGTTTGAGTCGTTTTTTTGCGAGTGGATTGATTTATTTAACATTAATTGTACACCTTAATAGAGACTTAAATAATTGACACCCGACCTCTGTACGTGACCTGGACCGTGTATTTTCCGTAATTGGGTTGCACCATCGTTGCTATGGAGATGAGTAATCACGTTAACAATAGCTATATAGTAGTTACTTCAGTAGCGAAACACGTTCTACCAAATTACTTTCATTGCTCTGATTGGTCAGTAAGTTTTTCTGTTAAACTACACATTTTTAGCCAAAAGAAATTCTTTTTGAACCGTTTCTATGAAGATGTGTGAACTGTCTGAGCTGTCTGGCTATTTATTCTTAAATGGCGGCCAACTAAACCAGCAATACTAACAGAGAAAAAAAGTAAAGCCCATGTCAAAATGATATATATATATAATGTAATGTACCACCATTGCATTGTGCATTGTATCCACTGTTATAAAATAATATATGTACAGTACAGGTATATGTAAATGAAATACATATAAATTAGTTTAACTTCAAGTCAATCTTGTTGTTGAATTGAAGGATCTTAGAACCCATTGATGGAAAGCTGTCTTGCCACGGCTCTGGTAAGCGCAGTTCCCCCCGACTCGCTAGCTTTTTTCTTGCTGATGTCCTTAATTTCTCCAACGTAGGCCATACCAGATTTTGAAGCGCAGACTGACTTCTGTTTTTCTTTACTGTAGTTCGAGCAATGGCATTGTATGCGCGTTGGAGGACAAGTTGTGCTTCTTCGCTGCTGCATTCCCAGAATAGAGTTTGGAAGTAGGTCATATTGTGTGGCAGTGCCAGTGTCTTGCACCACAGTTTGACGTCTTGACGGGAGGGAAGTGGGGACGAGTAGATTTGCCATAATGTAGATTTGCCATGACTTATACTCACTATGTTGTAGCCAGGTCAAACCAGGATCGATTATATCACATCCACCATGGTTAATAATATGACTAAATTGGATAAAGTTAATATTTTAATATCCTCAAGATTCGAAAACTAATATTGTATATAATATATAGTATATTATAGAACTAATATTTTTGTATCCACAAAAAATATTTCGTAATTAAAAATATGAATTAACGGCTATGATATAATTATAGAACTTAACATTTAAATCAATAAAAAAATTCAGAAAAAGAATTGACTGTTTGATTAGGGATTTTACATTAAATATGAAATTCTATGAAATCACATAGAAATCAATCGTTTTGACGAAACATTTTAAATGTATGTTTTCGAAATCATTAGATTTTAAAAAGTTCTTAGGAAGAAAAAATTTCGGTTGTCGATTGACAATATTTTATTATTTTCCTATCTCACTTTTTAATTGTAAATCCAGTTTTATTGTTGGCTTAGCCAATTGCCTTCTGGGGTACTCCTAGCCTGTATTCCATGATAAACGTGCCCGATAAATCTCCCTACTAACCACGAACCCACTCCTCCTGAGCAGTGCATCACGCACCACCACCATTTTATCTATCGTACACCCCACCCACAGTTCCTCAAGAAGAAGCCCTCCCGCCGGCTGGGCTGCATGGAGTCGAACGGCTGCGAGGAGGCCATTCCCCGGCACCCCTTCTTCCGCGAGATCGATTGGACCCTGCTGGAGCAGCGCCGTGTCCGCTCCCCCTTCCGGCCCAAGGTGCGCTCCCGCCTCGACACGAGCAACTTCGACAAGGACTTCACCTGCGAGGAGCCCGTGTTGACCCCTGTCGAACACCCGGATGAGCTGGCCGCGGTGGCGCTGGATGTGTTCGCCGGGTTCGATTTTGTCAACCCCGATTATGGCACGTTGCGTCATCAACAGGTGGGTGGCGACCTTATAGGCGGCTACTTCCTTGTTTGAACATAGTTTTATCGTTGAATCAAGTATTAACTGCCTGCCAGCCGATGGTTTACCAGGACCTGTTTACAGCGGTGTCAGCACGTTCGGTCTAATTTATAACTAACCACTGTAATTACATAAAAAAATATGTTCTGTGTCTCTTTGTCCCTTTTTATGGTGCGACTATATATAGTTTTTTTTAAATTTTAGTTATATAATATTGTAATTTGTTAACAGACAATAAATTAAGCATTTGAATGAAAATATACACCAAATATAAGATTTTTATGGTTTGGGGGATTTTAAATAATCTTTTGATTAACAAATACTTAATATATTTTGTCAAGCTGCAAATTAAATAAATGATTATATCATGTCAGATGAACCATTGATGGTCTCTAACTCCCGACACAACACTATCTAAGTAGGCCTATGATGCTTTCTTTTTATAGCTGTCAAAAAGTTAATAAAAAATCAGACTTGTTTTTGTCTAAGTAAATCATTATATAACTTTATTTTTATATATAATATAATTATTTGTTACGGTTTGTAGTTAAATTATATATTTTTAACCATTCGATAACTACCAGTAGACATTTTGTTATGTAGGATACTTAGTTATGCTGAATTAATATAATATTATTGAACAACTTAAATGTCTATTTCTACTGTTTCAGAAAATATGTTTGTGATGGTTTTAAACGTTATCCTTAAAATAAATAAAAAACAATCACGTTGTGAATAGCTATTTTTTCTAATTGGTCTACAACGGCCGACGCGGCCTAAGTATGCATAATTAGTTACGAAACAAGTCAGCTTTATAAGTGTCAAACCTCGCCTTCTCCCCCCTACGCCGCCCACGCATCACAGGTCCGTCCCAGCCAACAGCAGCCCATCGCCAGGATCGTGGAGACGGGACCACTGCTTACGGAGCCGCCGCCCGAGGACCCCCTGCCGCCCACTCCCACCCCCTCCACCACCTCCTCCACTACCGAGGTCAGCTGCAGCACCACCACCACCGCCACCGGTGGTACAGACAGTCCTAGACAGGGAAAGCAGGAGGCCACCACCCAACCCCAGCATCCAGCCTCCTCATCCTCCTCCCCTTCCTCGGAGTCTCGGGCTAAGACGCCGGTGTCATCTGCGCCGCCATCACGATGCGAGAGTCAGGACACTGAGTCGTAGATGTGTGTGAGGGCTATGATTGGATAGTGTGTTTAGGGGATTGACATGGGCCTTGTTGTTACCTGTGGTCATAGTGACCGGTTCAGTGATTGCGCTCCGTAGTAAATATTATATAGACCCCCGCTGAATGAAATAAGTAAATTGATGCTGCTTGGTTTTACTGAATTTATTATTGTAGCATCTAAAAATAATTGTTATTAATTAGAAATACTATTTTAAAATCCTCTTAAGGAAATCTAGCATGGATGATAATAGTATACCTAAAAAAGTTTACTATAAAATTATGAAATTAATATTTTAAACGATTTAATTAATTAGCTATTAATTGTTGCAGAGTTGTAAATTTGAAAACTAGTCTGAATTTAGAAAAATGAGTAATTTACATGGCGTTCATATTATAAGCGAGACTTACGGAGTAAATTTAAGGCAAAATAGTGATCATCCTAATGTCAGCTGCATACCTTATTTAAGTCACTTAAAAAGTAACTAATTATATTTTTTATTTAACTGAAATTATTATTTATAACTTCTAAATTGTAAATAATAAAAAAAAGTCATCGACAATAATTATTCCGTTTTATGTAATAACAATGTCGGGACAACTGATCGTTACTAAAATATTGAAATGTAATGAATAAATAATTGTTTACCACAAATTATAAATAAAATTAAATTATGTTTTATCAGTAAGACAAATTGGTTAAAATCAAATAAAAATAATGATGATATTACTTTGTATAATAACTGAAGTTTTAAAACTTTAAAGCAATTTTTTAGCTCCTGGCATAATTGAACAAAGACTTTTATGTGATCGTCGCCAAATCGATAATATTATTAGTATCTGTTATAAACGGCTCATCTGCACTTGACATTTTTATTATTTAAAATGGATGATAATTAAATTAATTTTGGAGACATTACAAAATTCTATATCTTTACTATCCTAAATGGTATATTGTGCATAATAGTACATTTCAATATTTTATTATAATAAATATTGACTAATATGTCAACTAAATCTATTTTCATTTATATTTTGAAAAAGCTATTTAATACGTATTAGTCAATGCACATAGTAAACATACTTAGATGGTAATTTACTGATTGCAAGAATACCACTTGGTTCATTTACAATAATAAAAAAATGTTGTGCTGATACGCTGTTTATAACCGATGTTCCATATGTTATGCATTGATTTTGCTACAAAGCGTGATACACACGTACGGCCAATCTAGAGTCAACTATCTATGAATCGAACAGTGTGTCTCTTTCTCTCTCTCGCTCCATCCACCTGTCGAACCGACTCTTCTTGATGCTCTCCTCCTCCTCCTCCTCCTCCTCCCTCTTCGTTGTATGACCGACTATCTATCCAACCTTAATTCTACTGTTCTCTCACATTCGCACAACAAGTCAATGCTATTATAATTCTAGGTGATATTTTACTCTCGTTTTTGACAACGTAATCATTTTGTTTTTTGTTTCTCCCTCCCAAATAATTTTTTTCTGATGATTGATGACAATTATAATTACAGTAATATGTTGATAATATGACATTAATTAATACACGAGGACATAAAAGCCAAATGAGAATCCTGTTTTATCTCAGTTTGAAGTGTATGCATTTATTCCCACTTCTTTTTCCTTTTTGGTGTATTTTTAGTCATTGGTCAGAAAAGATTGTATTTATTGTTATCTATATCGAAATTTACACACGCACATCTATTATATTTTAAAACGCAACAGAAATTCTTATTATGGGCCATTTTTGCTTTGACGTTATTCTATTGTTCTCTCATTTATTACACAAATTGACGAATTGATCTATTAAATTCCCTTCTTTTTTTAATTGGCTTATTTGTTTCTTTTTGACTTTCTCAACAGCTGTTTTATTGTGAGCCTCTCTCTCTTTCTCTCTCAAGTGCTGAACATATCTGTCAGTTAATTCAATTTCCATGTTATTGTTACGAGTATGTATTTATTTTCCTTTCTCATGTTTTTTGTATGCATATTTATGTATATACGGTTATTAGACATCCATATTTCTTATTGTGTGGTTTAATTAATTTGTGACTATATATTATACATACATATATATTAAGCACAAAATTCGTTTCCCAACAACCATAATCAGTGATATTGTATTTATGACGATTAATCGTACTACCCTATCAATTAATTTGACCATCTTCTGAACAAAAGATTCTGTACAAAATACTAAGCTGAGTGCATTTTATACTTTCAGTGACTTTTCTGAGTACCTACACGCATTTACTGTCGTTTTTTCTTTCGTAATTTATTTCCTTTGTTTGAATCATGTTTCTTTATTCGTCGTTATTATTCCTTGGTTTTATTCCACTTTTTATACTCGATTTCTTACATTATTACCTTTCGTGACAACTCTACCAGCAGCTCTATAAATTAGTTGGTTTTTATATATTAAAATATTATTCCGGCTACTATTGTACTGACTACTTACAGTTGACAGCAGTAGCATAAAAATTAAGTAATGAAAATACTATTATTTACAGTATAATATTATAAGATCATGAACAATTCATTCATACTATAACACTGAACGATTCAAACACTTTTTCTGTTAGTAATACTATAAATATTGTTATAGTTATTGTACTACTATCTGTATATCTATTTCCTACATTATACTTTTCTATGTCAAACTGTTTTGTCTTTGCCATGTTAATCATGTACTATATTCCTATTAAAATAATCTCTAAATTGGCATATTCCAGTGAAACACGAAGAAGTTTGTAGTCTTTACCTTTTCTATATCTAGTCAACAAATAAAACTCCTCTACAACTAACTGTATATAATCGGTCTACTGTTTCAAATTTTAGACCACACCTTGTTTAAACTTTTACCATTCCTAAAAACGTTTATTTATTGCACAAATAATATGAACGCACATTTTTTGTTTTTCATCCATTCATTGCGTTATACATACCTTCATAATGTCACAACATCAGTATAACCGGCCGGATCCAGGATTGTATTAAACGATGGGGCAGATCCTGAAATTGTGCAAATTGTGAAAACTTTGAATCTATAACTCCAGTCGATTTGATTGGAAGAGCAAGGTTATTCAGCCACCCCGCTCCCCAGATCCGTCTGTGATTCGTTACTTTTGCAACTTGCAGACTCGACTTAACTTGCTCCACTGAATGTTAATACTACCTAAACCTGTGCTTGTCATGTCTTTTGTACATAAAACACTGGCTTCTATTCTTTTCATTTGAAATATTTCCTGAGTTTATATAGATCTTCTACTTTTGGAAAAATACTTCCCCGTAGCTTGCCATTTCTTATCTATGTTGTGTATAAGCTATAATTGGTTAATTAATTTTACTCTCGTCTGGAGTTAAAATTGCCGATAGAGCTCAATCCAAATTTACTTTAGAAAAAAAAAATAACATCACTCAATTAATAACTGAGTTGAAGCATATACTGAGATATAAACTATACTGTGTCCTTTATTTTAATTTCTTTTTTGAATTTCCCTTTATTTCTGCGCCCTTTTATCTAGTCTATTTTAGTCTGTTTTTATTATTGATGATGTTTTTGAAGCGACGTTAGATCTCTTACAACATTTTAGGTTAAGCATTTAAAATTTTAACTCGGTGGCGTTTTTGTAAAAGTTATGTAACATTCGTAATACGAGCGTTACTATTTAATAAATCATTTTTTTGTTAAAGTCTAGACATTTCAAATTTATAGACATAATGGTATTTAAATCAGTTTATTTTTCTCGGGACAAGTAAGAGTTAATCCTGTAACAGTAAAGTTCAATTTTTAACATTTGGAATAAATGACGTTATTTAAAATTTGAAATACTTTATTGCTTGCCATTTCTTATCAATGTTGTCTAAACTATAACTAGTTAATTATTCTCCTCTGATGGTGAAATTGGCGATTGCTCAATCCAAAATTCCTTTGACAAAAGGCAATTAGTATATATATAATTAAGGAATAACTTACTTTTAAACATGGCTATTTTCTGTCATTTATTTCTATTCTCATTCTGCTTGTATTTCTGCCCTGTCCAGTTTTATCTATAGTTTTGTTCTATTGATGGTGATATGCTCTCTACTGTTTTTTTTGAAGCGTTCAATGATATCTCATTACAACATTTTAGGTCAGGTATTTAGTATTTTTAACTCAGTGGTGTCTCTGTACTGGTCCTGTCAACTAAATATATGAATGAAGTTTATTGTATAATCACTGATGTCTTCGTTTTCTCAACTGCTTGTTATTTGCTTTTTGTTTGGATTTAATATTGTTTGCAATCGATAATGTTTAGTTGCAAGATATGACTGGGAAAATACTTGCTAGCATGTGGGAATTAAGAAATTTTAAAAAATGATTCAATCTATTAATTAAGCGATCTATATTAATATCTATGTATATGTCGAATGTTTTTATAAAGTGTATAAATAGCCAACTAGCCGCCAATTTAAATGTTTACTATTTTTATTATAATGTTTATATAATATCTAATACTTAGAGTGTATTTTATTGTTATAATTGTTCAAAGACTATAGTTTGTTAAATATGTAATGTCTGGCTATATGTCAACAATAATAGTTCATATGGATTTGTTAAATTAACTATTTATTGCATTTTCCTAGGTTGTGAATTGCTGAAGTATTTTTTTCGTCATGTCAAAAAATGATGGATAATTAATAAAGTTATATTTAAAATAAAAAAGATTTGGATATCACTCTTAAACAATTATGTTTATCTATTTTATTTCTTATGCTAGGGCTTCTGGGATATTTTTGTTTGTCAAGCGTTATCAGTTTTTTTCAGCTGAAATGAAATTTAAATACACCTTTTGGTACAAAAGTTAAAGAAAGTTGTACAAGTAATATTCTGAATTCAAGTCGTTATTTAGTGAAATACAGACTAGTATACTATGTGATATAATATTTATTAAAAATTTTTAAATTTTATTTCTATGTAATATATATAATCATCTAAAGCAGTATCTAATTCATAGATAGAATTTGTCTGAAAGTTTTAGATTCTAAAAAGCTGCAATGTTCATGAAGTTAATTAATAGTACTTAATTGTTATCATGTATGTAGTGTACTAGGCTTTTGTATGTACTGTCGTCTTACGGCGTTCACCTAGAGATATTGTTTGGTTCTGCGTGCTAGAAATTCAAGATAGTAAACTATAAGTTTGGTTTACAAATTCTTCTCATTTTATTCAGTTAGATACATTTTCTTATAATAGTCGTGACAAAATTTACCTGAAACTATAGGACTCAAACGTGTATTCCTAAAAAGTAACATATGTTTATAAGTAACAATTTTGTTTACAATGTTAATATAATTTTTTAATAATTATAAAAAGTATTCTGGAGTTTCTAACTTGTTTCAGCGTCTATACACCTCTAATCGCCTCATATTATTCACATTAAAATTAATGTCAATTTTCGAGTCTGCAGCTCAGGCAGAAGTGTGTTATTTCAAAGAGAGTTAGTTTTGCTTATTTTATGACCAAGATGTGCTGTGCTATGGTAATCTTTCATAGATGTTTTTTAAATTTTTATAGTTAACAAAGAAGATATATATATATACAAAAAAAAAAGAGGTTCAGTAGCTCTATTAATAAAATGCCGTATGAAATTTCTGAATTATTAAGAATAATATTTTTTCTTTATAACAAAAGGTTATATGTTATATTAATATAACGATACTATACATTATTATTTATATTTCAAAAAATAATTTTACCGACTTATTGTAATTAAAAAAAAGAAATATCTCGAATATATGAGTTCGTCGCGATTGCTTTTTTTTCACAATTAATCTTTTTTAAGTCAACGATATAAAACTAAATTACTATAGTATGCGAATGAACAGCACATAAAACAATAAATTATTTGAATTGTTAAAATAAATACCATTAAAGCATAACCACACACAAATCACATACTTTAATTAAGAAATCAAATTTTTAATAAATGTTGATAAGCTAACTAGATTTATATTGATTTAAAATAATTAATATTTGTTTTCATCGAGTAATTCAGTTATTAATCAGCAGTTTTAACAAAGATTCAATATGCTTGAAAAATGCCTTAACATAGATCTCTCTGATTTATGATGTTTTTGTTTGTTTTTAAGACTTACTCTCTCTCTATATATATAGGTACCTAGAACTGCATTACTTATTGAGTTATAATTGTTCCTATTTGATTTCATTTATACATTTAAAACTGCTTTCTTTTCAATTAAAATCAGTCAATATTATAAAGTATTTTATGTATATGGAAAGGTAAACAATTCGTTGTGAGAAAAAGTACCCCCGGAGAACTAAACTGAGGCTAATTTTCATTTAAAATGTGTTTAATCCATAGACACACACAATATGAGAGGCACACAATAATTATTAACAAAAAACGGAAGGCAAATAAACTAGTATGACTTTATTCGTGATAGTTTTGCAGTTGACTAAAATTTAATGAGTGTTGGGTTGACAAAATCTATGTCAATAACTTTTAAAAGTAAATACTAATAGCAAACAATTAAAAATGTTTACAATTAAACCATTTAACGGATCGATATATTAATTGTTAATTTTCATAACTAGAACTTTTGCATAATCTATTATCTAGTAATAATGAATATTTTTATTATTTTCAAATTCCGATTAATTTATTTGGTTAGTATTCGGAATAGTATGGATATTAAACATGTTGGAAGCTTATTTAGCCAGAGGGAGGACTAAATTTACCCACGAGAACTTAATCTATACCATTAAATATTTTTTATCGACTTAGTACATTATGGTGCAGATTTTCAGGTCGATTCTAAATATGTATATTGTTTTCTAATCAGACGTCTAGTTATAGCTGGTTATTTAGTACAAAGTAATCAATGAAAATTTCAGTATAACGTTTTAAACACTTTGATACAGACACATTAAGTTTAAAAACATGTTTTTATCATTAAACTCTCCAATATATTCTTGGAAAATATATGGAATCGTAACGCATTGATTATTATTAGGCTGGCTGTACTGAACAATTTCATAGCAAAAGCCTTAGTTGATTTCAAGTAGTTTACGATAAGCATCAGTGGGTCAATTTGACTACCCTTTCATACTTCTATAATATAGGGTTAGCAATATATACTATATCATTATATCATTGGATTGTTTATAGTGTGAAAATAATTACGGTATTATAAAGCGTTTCCGAAACAGATATATACTTAACCCTTCGAAGGTGAACATACTTTTTAGGGTTTGCTACGTGGAAGAGGGGTATTTTACTCCCCCCCCCCCTGAAAAACTAAAATTCCTATCATCCGATTCAGCTGAAATGTGTTATACAGATACTTCCTAAAGACTTGTTGAGCGATTTTTATTTTCAATTTTTTTATCGATTGGTATAATTTTTATTACCTGATTACGTCATAAACTTTTAATTAACCATATATGCTATATATTGACCAATAAATGCTATAACTTTTGTTCAATGCAACCAATTGACTTGAATCTTATTGCATCTGATTCCAGATCACAAGATCGATATTTGTGAATATATTTATTATTATACTACTTATACAAATAAGCTATAAGTAGTATAAATGCTATAAGAGTATTATTTTAAGTTGCTGGTTATTTTAATATTCAAATTAAATGGATATAATTTACGATAACGTTTTTTCTTCTCTATTAATGTTGCAAGTTTTAGCTCCTGATATCATAGGCAAGTATGAAAAACCCAGGGGGTATAAAATAGATTAATAATAACACCATTTTTTATGGTATGTAAAAATATTCGAAACTATATTTGTTATATTTTTTAGTTAGATAAAAGTATTTTAGCCAGTGAGTAAAAAAAACCAGGGTCATACGTTATATAGTTCAATAAAAAACTTAATTTTTTTGAAAACATTTTTGCAAACCCCCCCACCTCCAAGTTCGAAGGGTTAACCATCTGTAGCTTTATTGTGTCTTTATACTAGAAACTTTTTAAAAACAAAACGCTGATGACCCGCATTCTTTGAAGTGCAAATGGTGGCCGAATGAGTTGTACAGATAATTCATAGAATTCTATCTTAAATTTAAGTTACACTTTTCAATATCCAAAAATTTATTCAATTTTATTTATTTTCTGTGCTTGTATAGCTAAAAATGTTCAATCACCTAATTTAGTTTAGAATTTGTGAGCCTAATTGAGTCTATGGCCTTTCTAGATTGAAGTATTTATGCTTTAGAATTTTTAATTTTATAATGAAGTATTCTTACTTAGAATTTCATCCCATAGTTTTTGATCAGAATTAGTAGGTAACTCTATCATCAATTTTTTTAATGTATAATCAAAATATTTCGTACTGTTGGTAATCTGGATTCGAAGAACATGCTGATCAGCTATTGTGGATTAAGTTGATTTTAAGTTTTGACCTGCATTGAAGCAGTAGGACAATAACATATTGGGTAATTATGTATACTGTGAAATTTTTCGAAGATTACTTGCGTAATTTAGTTTTACTGAGAAGCTTGACGATCTAACATACTTTAAGGGAACACAAAGTGATACATACTAATTGGTATTCTAACATCATCTGTGATCCGAATAGGACGTTTCGATTTTGGATAAACATTAATTGTCAATCTGACTTATTATATTTTAGCTAGATAGTTTTAAAATGTTTAATACTCTGGTATTGCGGGTTGAGGGTACTATCGGTTAATAATATTCATGAGTACAATCAACACAGGTTGATTGTAATCTGAAGTACTTTCAACCTGGGTTGATTATACTACTGTTGGGTAAAAAGTACTCTTTTTATAATATGTGTATATATTTACACACAGCCATAATGTATCTCAACTTATACGTATTATACATGGCGATATTAAGTAGTTTGAAACAAATTATTTAAAACTTTGTCACTTCAGTATTGATAATGTATAGTTATATAAGTGGTAATTAAAGTATTAATATCGATTAAAGTATATTAATATATATGGGCCCTTATATATTATATTGCATATACGAATAGGTGCCAATGTTATTAGTATTCGTAATATTACGCAATCATAGATAAAATTAGTGAAATCGATTAGCCAATAATGAACTATAGCTGTGTTATTAACAGTAGGTATATTCATCACGTATCAATTTATTTCAATGAATGTACAAAGAGTTATAGGGCATTTATGAGAGAACTCCATTAATTTCTGATCAGTGCGGTGTCTTTGATTTCTGTGAGATCCATTCCATCCATGTTCTCTTTCAACATCGTTAGGTAAGTAGTGCGATTTCCCTGGTCATGTCTGAGAGTACCATCGGAATTTTTGGTTTTTCGAAGAAGTCTGTTGTGCAGCTATAAATTTTTTGGATTGAGTATTTGGTTAGTCCAAGCTTTACATCAATAGTATAATCACGTTTTCGGTGGTTGCCTGGAAAACCGTGCTGTCTTTGTAGAGCATGCCGATTTCTAAATGTTGCTCTTTTTTTTGGCGGCATCGAAGGATAGAGCCATGCGTTTGTCGATGTCTTTTATACTTGAACATACCCAGCTGCCTAAATATTTAAAGTCGTCGACCTTGTTGATATCACCTTCTGTGACTTTCAAATTTGGATTGCTGCTGTTGTCATTTGAGTTACCGATGATCATATATTATGTAATTACAAAAATGTCAGGTGCAAGGGTACCTGTAATACGTCAACAGTGATCTCAAAACTTTCGCTGGGGCCATCTGGAGTAAATACAATGGCACTGGTGTTAATGTACAACGTCATGATAGAATTGACTAATTTACTGGGTATGCCATATGCATGAAGTACATTCTTTATTTTTGTGCGAGATACACTGTCAAAGTCTTTGGAAAATTCTATAAACGTTATTTTACAATTGTGGTTTTCTCTAACGCTACATTCTTGTATGATTCTTCTAAGATCAAATATTTTTTCGGTGGTGCTTCGGCTAAGTTTAAAGCTATTTTGGTTGAGGTATATAACAGAAGTACTTTTGTGTGCAAATAAGCTGCTTATTCATTCGCATAAAATGTATAAAAATTGTTGTGGTATGTGCTATTAGTCTTACAGGGTGGCCGCGGCTCCTTAAAACTCATTGAATCGGATGAAATACTCCTTAAATTAAATTTTTGTTTATTTTTCAATTATATGGCATATATTGTGTGTTGAACGTTTTTGTCCAGCAATGCTAAAACAAATTTTACAATATAGACTACTTTTATTTTAGAAGATAAATCCAAAGATGATTTTAAATTTACCTAACTGAAATGTTTATTATTCATAATGAATCTTTTGAATTGGACATCTGTGTGGTTAGATAAGGCATCTGACGATGATTTATTGGCGTTATTAATGAATCTGTCCTTCAAATGTCAATGTGGATGGTCCATCTGTAAATTGGTCATTCCTAAAGAAACTGAAGTCAACATTGCCCAATGATTCAGAGAAGCTCTTGGAAACATAAGCGTGTGGCTTGCACATTATGCATGGGACATTTCAAACTGGACTGTATTAAGACTTAATACAAATCGATATATTGCGAAATGTAACCTGTTCGTGTTCATCAAAATTTGGTAGATATTAAGTATTTCTAATGCACATTTAATAGTTGCCGATGTGTATTTACCAACTATTAATTGATATATATATATATATATATATATATATATTGTATATAAATGCTTATAACCACTTTAGTCCAGTCTACAAACACGATAAGTTTGTTGATGTAAATAACTAACAGTAATAGCTCAATATCTACCAGAAATAGATACATTCCAAAAAGAAATATACATTACAAATATACATTCCAAACAATAGATACATTCCATTAAACTATATATACCTATAGTTTAAAAAAGTATTAGCTGATACCCTACCTACATAAGTTTAGATAAAACCTTTCGGCATCATATATCCAGATAATGGTTCTCCCGTGTAGATCAAAACAAATAATAGTTAGCGTTAGTTAAAAGTTAAGGATAACCAACATCTTACTGTTGGATAAAAGTTACGCGTCGCAGGGTATCACCCCCATAGACTTTAATTACAATAATGTCAATAGATTGCCTCATGCAAAATACGGTAAATCAAATTGATTATATTATGAATGGGTGGAAGTATTAGTTCAGAGAGAACTAACTCTGTTTCTTCATGTGACACCAATTTTTTGATAGTTTTGACCATGTTGTGAAAGTTAATGCAATTCATATTTCAATGTCATTGATGTTTTAATATTCGAAAAAAGTACAAAAAAGTATGCATGAATTTTGGCGATGATATAATAAATTGTATAATAAATATGTTCAAAGTTGTACTTGTAATTAATGAGTCTTTGTCATATGAAGTTACCGATTTAATGTTTAATATATAATATAATGAATGTACAATATCTCCATACCATGTCAAATTTCGGCTCTTCGCTTGCTTATTGTTTTATAAGTATACAGTATATTAAATGTAAATTTCATTTTTGAACTTGTTATATAGGTTTTTGTAATAACTGCTATCCTTGAAGTAAATCATTTAGTAACTGTTACACAATTATAAAAATATGAATATTACGAGCTAGCACTAACGGCTCTTCATAATTTACCATTTCAACATATGACTAAAATTTAGTAATTATTATATGCATGGTTTATTCTAACTCCTAGATTGATGTAAGCATTTTTCGCCATTTAAAAAATGTAATTAGCAAATCTATTTACTATTATCGATATCATTCTATATATTGTATATATATATATATCTACCCCAGCAATATATATATATATATATATGCAGCGATATGTATATATTAAATATATAAATGCAATTTATTACTTCGCAGAATAAGGTAAAAAATATAAGATTATTCAGTCTTTTTGAAAAATTAGCAAAATAAACAAGTATTTGCAGGTTTCATATACTTTTTGAGTGGTCTATATTATTGTAATGTTACGATCATATATTCAGGCTTCAATTTTGTTTGATCTTGACGTTTTTTATAATTATAACTTTTAGTAATATAACATTAATAACTCAGCCATAACATTATTATATACTTCGAGACAAAAGTGCCGCAAAAGATCAATTTTCTATTTGTATGCAATATTAATAATTGGAGAACCATAATTTTTAATCGACATATTTTGTTTAAAATACAATGGCACCCAGAGTCGCATTTTTCCCCTGAAGAACCATAGAACAGAGAGGTGTATCCTCTATGGTCTAAAAAATAGGCATTAAAATAAAATATATAGAATTATGGTATTCTCTGGTTATTCTAACCTATACTTATTTCCTCGTGGTGGTAGTTGTAAATGTGATAGTTTTCCCTGGTCTGGTTGGCTTGAGCTTCCACGGCTTGTTGCCTAGCGACTCTATCGATAAACACGCTTGCTCCACAAACGGACGCACTGGATAGGAACAGTAGAGTAGTAGCATAATACCATCCAAGAGTTGTGCGGGGAAGAGAGGGGAGGGTGAGGAGAAGGGAGATAGGAAGAGGGTAAATAGGATTTTGACGTCATGAACTGATCGCAAAATATTTGATTCGCCACACGAAAGCGCATGTAGTAATATGAGTAATAAATACAACGCGTCAGACAATCCTGTCTATAGTTCTGAAAAAGCTGCTTTATTGGTGGCTATACTATTCTGTGCATTCATTAACAGTGTAAAAGAATCTATTTTTGTTAATATATCAGCTTATTTATTTCCATCAGTATTTATCACGTTTCTTCAAAGTATAATAAAATATTAATTTACTCGTCAAATTACTATCCGCATATATGTTGTGCAGTAGTAGGCCTATAATCGCCCTTATTGCCTCCTAAGACTGGTATTTTGCAGGATGCATTCTACCGCCAGTACATCTTGTGTACAGCAGTGTAATTATGCAAATCTGATCAGAATTCAGCTCGGCAGTCTGGACTAGACTAGACAAAAAAGAAAGGCCCATCGCCATTTCCACCGCCGCCGCCTTCCACCGCTCCCTACTCCGTATTTCTTCCCCCGTCTGACGACCATGGCCAGCATAGATGCGGCTGATGCCATGCCCCTGCCTGACAAGCCAGAATCAACTACAGTGCTCCCGACGAGTCAGGCCATCAAAACGGCGTCTATGCGAAGTCTGGCCAAACGCACACTCCACCTGGGATTCCCGGGAATGCGGACCTCCGGGAGTAAATCACTTTTCGTGTTCTCCGAGGAGAATGTCATTCGCAAATACGCCAAGATCATAATAGACTGGGGATATCCTTTTAATCTGGCTTCGGTGGTGCTTTTCTGTTTTATTAGGTACAGTATAATCCTCTAGTACGAGCTCGATTAAGACGAGCAACCGCTTCAGATGAGCAAATTAGCGGATCCCGACAGGTAACCTCTCATAAGACGAGCAAATTCCTTAGGTCCCTTAAATCTCATGCTAACGGGATTGTACTGTATAGAAAATGTGTTGTATGCATTGAGGCGCTTTTACAGCTGCGCTATTATTTGAACCTGGTTCGTTTTAAATTACATTGTAACGTCTGTAAAAAAAAGTCTGTGTGCATCATGATTTGACGACGTACACAGATGCATACAGACTTTTTTTACAGACGTAATTAATTAGGGACACTATATACTAGGCTTTTAGGCCACTTTCATTGATCACTTCCATCCTTGCATATTTTCTGCTAGATTATTTTTTGGTGCTTACTGATAATATTATTATGACGTCTTTGATTATCAAAATATTTATTAGCAATAGAATGTTTCACTGTTGTTGTGAAAATTGTTTGTTGTCGAAGCGAATGTTTTGAAAATACTACAGCCATTTTTACATTAAAAATCACAATATCTAAAATATATTTGAAAATATAGTATCAAGATGATTTTTATCATGGTTTTAATGAATTGACCAAGGCAAAAGAATCTTTGCTTATGTATGAAGCTGAAAATAGTTTATTTTAAAATTTAGTTGGAACTGAAATTTGATAAAAACACACTTCTGTATATTACATTAGCAAAAAGTAAACCATTTTAACTTTTACTATTGACTTTATGACATAATTTGCAAACTTATATTAAAATTTATATTTGTTAATTTATTAATTTACTAATATATATTTCCAATATTTTATGTTAATCATTAATAATTTAGAAATTGATACTTATAATATCATGTCAGCTTAGACAAAGATTATTTGAAATTAAAGATTTTGTTCAGGTTTTATTCCTGATTGTGTGAAAAAAACATTTCCCAATCTAATCCATTATAATTAGGTTATATTTCTCTCAAAATAAACAACTATATGTCCGGAGTGGCACGCGAATTCGCATCAAATCACGAATTTATGTAAAAATACGCAAATTTTTTATAGATCTTTTTGCTTTTGAATTTCGATGTTTTTCATTTGTTCTGTATATTTTCCATTCCGTTTAAATTAATATATTATTGATATTTTCATTTCTATAACTAATAATAATGTTATATTATATATATTTACTTCGACAATTCGAAAAAATTTTTCAGAAATAAATTTGTCGTACTTATCAAATTTAGGAAGCAATGATTAACCTTTTGTTGACCCATCGATATTTATAAAGTCAAGAAAGTTGATATAGATGATTCATTTAGTTGGTTAAGTGATTTTGAGTTGTTAATTGGGGACATTGCCAGAACTATTCTCATCGGTACGGAAGATCGATTGTAAAAGATCCCACTTTCAGAGCAGTGCAAAAATTTTAGAAAACTGACTCAACTAAACTTTTGTCTTACTTGCAATTTGACAATTGTCTACTGCGCTGTTCACAATATATAACCCTGGACCTGAATATCTAACAACATTCTAACTTTGAAGATTGGGTTCTTATGCTGTTGCAGGACAACTTCTACTTGTTTATCCGTCGCAACGGCAATCTTCCGAAGCAACAGAAATGACATCAACCGAAGCATCAAAATTATATTTTCTGATTCACCAATTACCGAATTTCGGAATTATTTGTCCTCATTAGCCAAAAATTGGACAACCAAACACAATGTCCCTTAATACTGGAAGCTTTCTAAAGATATTGAAAAATTCACATTACTTGTATTATTGCTTGTAACATATAACATAACCCATAAGCATGCGGATGTGGAGCGATCTTTATCTTTATATTGCCATACATACTAACTAATGAGGAAACTAAGCTTCACCCTGATGCTGTTGCTGCTATAATAATTCAGAAAGAGAAGTGGAGATGCAATGGAGAAATGGAAGATAAGCTTAGAAAAGAAAAATCAAACAAGCTCAGTCATCAAATAAAAAGTTTCAAAGTCTGAGACAGACGAAATTATTACCAAGTAAGTTGAAGAAAAACTTAATACTTGCAATTTTGCTAGGCGAGGTTTAAGGTTGCACGAGGTTCAAGCACAAGCTATACATCTTCAGATACTTGACTTGAAGATTTAAGAGAACAACAAGAATTCATTCGTAAGAAAAGAGCATGTGTATCTTTTAATGAGTGTTTGAAACTTGTCTGAAACATCATGCAACGCCAGCTACTTTCTCCTCGCCTACAATTACAAAACATTAACTTTTTATTATCTAATCTCGCATCATTAGAGTCATTGATATTAGATTTTCTGTGATTTTAGAAGACTGGATATTCAAATTTTCATTGTGCTTGTTTTTTAATCATGCCACAAAGTTTGTATGTAGAGATCCAACATGTTCCTTGTGTGTTGAACGATTTGGTATTCATATTTACACTGTGTTTGTCTTAAAGGTCAATGGTAACATTTTAAATATTGATTTATTCATTTTATAGTGATTGAATATGTATACGGGATAAGTTCTGAGTAAACACAAACCTTTTTTAGACTATTGAATATTCAGAATATGCATGTGCTCGTTTTAAAATTCAATCGCAAATATGTATTGAACATTGACCTTTACATTTACATTGTTTGAATATGTCCACATTACTACATAAATTTCTGAATTGGATTACATTTCTGTTTAGCGATAGCTTATTTCTTATTTGCAATTATATTCAACTCAATAACCCTTCGTACGTGGACGTATTTTGTAAGGTTTGCTCCGTAGAACCACCCCCCCTGGAAAAAGAAATTTCCTTCCATCCGATTAAGCTGAAGTTTGGTATATACAGATACCTTCTAAAGACTTGTCGAGCAATTGTTTTAATTAATCAATTAGTATAATTGTTATGACATGATTACGTCATGAATTCTAGTAAAGGAAAACTATTGGAAAATAACCATATATGCTATACATAACCTATAACTTTTGATAAATGCAACCAATTGACTTGATTCATTTTGCAACTGATACCAGATCACGAGATCTATAATAGTTTGGTATCATTTTATCATTATACGACTTATATAAATACGCTATAAGTAGTATACATGCTATTGAGCATTATTTTAATGCTGGTTATTTTAATTAAACGAATTATTATTCAAGTTGAATGAAAATATTTTGCGATAAACATATTTTTAAAATTAATTTTTCAATTTTTAGCTTCTAATATCATTCGCAAGTAAGAAAACCCAAAGGGGCATAACATTTTTTAAAAGTAACGCAATTTTCTCTGGTATATTAAAATATTCCAAATTATATGTATTACATTTTTAGGTAGATAAAAGTATTTTAGCCACTGAGTAAAAAAATTAGGGCCATCAATCAAAAACTTCAGTTCTTTGAAGAAAAAAATGGTATGCCCCCCTCCACGGACGAAGGGTTAAGACAAACATGACTAAAGTTTAATTTTTTGGCTGACTGAGGAATTTGGACACAATTATTTAATTATCCCATTTTAAGCCTGTGCCTATAAATAATGGATACGAGAAAATTATGACTTGACGCGAATTTGACCAGTTTAGCTCACTCCGGACACTGAACTAAACAAATGTTTGGTTTGAGAACTTATTATATATTTATAATCCCAATGTCCTAAATTTATAGAGAGGGCAGTGTGACCTTCCTTCACCCTTCCATAAATAGGCTTCCAAAAGAGGTAAATATGTCATATTGTTAATGCTAAGTCTGGCAGTGTACAAACGCGATTTTTTATCCTATTTAGCTGGATGACTCTGAATCAAATAGCATTTAAACTATGTAATTAGATGTTCTCTCAATTTTTTACAATATTGTGTTGTTTTTCAAGGCGATACTAAATATACGATTTGTTCTCTAATCAGAGGCTATATAGGTTGGATGTATATTTATTGACCGACAAAGATATACCTTTTTTTGTTGTTGCTAATTTAGAAGAAACAGTAAAAAAATATTTAGCCTATATTGTTGACCATCATACTAGTTGTGAGTAAGAGTAATAATATGGTAATTATGTTAATATCTAATATTGATAATAATTTAGCAGAAAGTATACAAGGAGTTGTGAGTGACCAGTGGATGTGTCAGCCTAAAAGCTTATTTACCTTTCGATATACAATAGACAAAATTTCAAAAAATGTCCAAAAAGGCTATTAGCTCATTAAGTTCTCCAGTATTCTGTGCGAAAATAGATGCAATTGAAAGTGAATTAAGAATTAATGTAGGTATAGGTACTGAACATTTCAGAACGATAGCCTTAGTAGGGCTAGATGTTGGTTATAGTAAACGTTGATATCACATTATTGTCCCAGTGTTATTCTATAATTTAGACAATTGCAGTTTAGAATTTTGTAATGTCAACCACATACCGCGGTTTATTTATATAGAAGATTTATTTATTTTTTACGGTTTGATAATAGTTAGTATTGTTACCGCCCAACATTGATTAGTTGTGGTACTTGTGTACTTGGGTACTATGCTATTAGTTCCTTAAACCTGAACAGCTTGTGCTGCTATACATTTAGCATTAGCTATACATTAAGCATTAATGTTGTAAATACTATAAAAAATATTCCCCAAATAAATTGGTCATATATACTATACTAACAATGGAGTGTAGTTGAGGTCACTTAAGTTCACTTGAGTTCACTGTCAAATGGAACCAGCCACCCACAGAGGGCCCTTTAAAAAGTGTAAAACATGTCTCAGTTTTCACTTTACAGTTAGTTGCACGACATTTCCTTTTTATTTTCTAAAATAACTGTCGTGATAGTCAGCCGTAATTTTTTGAATCAATATTTAAACCCAGCTGATAAGAATTCGTCGACAGGCCGAAAAAATAACACTCATTCAGATTAACACAGAGTATTGAGTGCGCCGAGAAAAACAGAGCTTCTATCTCATATTATGTTTACGATTCAACCCCCTAAGAAAACAGGCGGGTTACTGAGGCGTATGGGGGAACGGATCAGATTTATAATTATGCAGAGTTTGTCATACACTTTTACCACTTCAAAGTTTCCTGCTGGTTGAGATGTTGGTTAACCAATCCCAAAGATTACCATAACTTATAGACCGAGGGAATATATATATATATATATGTATTGATAGTTACATCAATTATCAAAGTATATAATGAGACTGGTATAGGTAGATGTTTAGTATAAATTATATCCCGTTAGGGCCAGCATTCTTCCTTCAGTAGTCTTTTTTGGTCCATGGCAGTCTCTTTGGTCTATAGGAAATTTTCCAATAGGCCAATAAATGTTTTTATGCGAAGGTCTGTTTCTCGTTCTTCCCTTCGCTTAATTTAGTGTGGATCATAGATGTTATGCTATATAGTCATCTTTTTGTTGCTGTATAATTACTTGTTTAAATCTATGGTTTGGATATGATTTGTTCTATACATTATTATTTATTATAGTCAATTATTATAAATGTTATAATGAATGAGATTCAATAAAGTATCCTCCTATATACAACATTCATTTCTAAATTAGGGTTTCTATTTCACGCTTAATCGGCTATACTTTAATTATAGTTTTAATAATACATACAATAGTACCTAATAATAGTACCTATCAAAAATTAGATTTTTTTCAATAATTTAGTTTTCAAAAATTAATATTTTTTCAAAATATTTATAATACATTATTTCTATGATTTTGGTGCAAGTATACTATAATGTAATGCGTTATAATTTTAACAAAACTTAATGTCAAAATTTGTTATTACAAAATCTATTATTGTAATTTTAAAATTTTAGTTTAATCCGATTTTGTTTCTCTAAACAATGGAAGAGTGTTTCATATCATTTTGTATTGCTGCTGTATTGTTGTCTCTATTATAATAAAAAGTTAATTTTACAAAGTGATTAAGTATATCATTATTAAATATTAACAACACAAGAATCGTTGTCTGTAATTTTTACCAGATTAATACATCAGTTAATAGATGATTATAAAAATCAGTTTATTATTTTGTGTATTAAATTATTTAGTGTGCGTGTTAAATATTGCAATATTTATGAGTAATATAATTTCTGTTCTGTTGTCATACCATCGTAATTAAATTATGAGTATTTATTTTTCAAAGTTGAAAATTCATATTTTATTGTTATAAATTAGGAACAAACATTATATAACATAACCCCATTATATGTTTCAAAATTATATACAGCAATCTTATTTATAGGTAAACAGTAATCAGGCGAAAATGTTTTAGTAATATTTATTTACCAATAAAATGTTGAATACACTCAAAATAAAATTATATTTTTCCGAATGGATTTCAATATATATTATATTTTCATTTACAAATTTAAAATATATTTAAAATATGAAAATATTTAATTAAATGATAAATTTATAAATTAATATTCAAATATTAAAAGACGTGAGAAACACCCTGAATAAATAATACTGTAAGATGATGTTCGTTATAAATTAGAAATAGGCAAATCTATAATGACACACGAACATGTAAAGCTAAACTTTGCAGCATTTTAAAAGTTTAAAAGTTAATTTGTCTGCTTTCATACAAATAAATAAACAGCCAATCTTTCTTCCCTTAAAAAGAAAATAAACATTAACATTTCGTTTGTTGATTGTGCCACCGAGTGAGTTGCGTAGAAATATGATACCCATATATATATCTTTATTTGCTAGCGTTATATACACCCCGACTTACGTGGATTGATGAAAATGTCAAGAAACAAGACATCTCAGTCCCATCAATATTAAAATAAAAATTATCTAGGGGACTGTTGATAAATAATAGGTTTATTTTTGACTGTATATATATATATTCCTCTCAATGAGTTTAATTAATCTTACCAATTCTATGACACATTCAAAATAAGTATATGCGCATAAACAATTTTAATTGAAAGAAACGAGTTGCGAATACTAAATATTATTTACAAACAGAGAGACAACAAAATATAATTTAAACCATTTTATATGTAAACAATATTTTTATTGTACAGATAGAACAGGGAGCAGTTGATACCTACGAAGCATTCATCAAGTATAGGTCATAATAGTGACAAGCAAATTAATTAATCCCATTAACCCCTGCTCAGTTAAATTGAAAAAAAACTTATAATTATTGTAACAATTGACTTTCATACTTAACTTTATCTCACCCATCGTTTTTCACAGAATTTCATTATAGTAATGCATTACTGTTTAATGAGCATATTCATCGTGCTCCCCTATATAGCATGCAATATGTCGTGCAATGCAGGGTTTAAAATCGGTTTTTGTTGTCATATTCTTTAAACTGAAACACCGAATGGTAAACCTTTTGTTATATTATAAATCAATTTATAATATAATGTGGGAGTTTTTATTATGGAAAACCTGTATGGAAACTCCCGAAATTTAAAAGTATATACTAACCTGATATTTTTTTGTTTTTCAAAAATAAATCACTCAAAAATGCATAAACCTTTTTTATAATTTTTTAAATTTGGGTTTAAACACATTTTGTTTCTTCAGATAGAGTAATGTTTGAAAAAATTTATAACTATAACATTGTAAGATATAAGACAATATAAGAAAATATAAGAAAAATCTAATGTTGTCATTAGAAATTTTTGTGTTACTGGTACATTCGTTATGTGTAATACTACACATTTATTACTCAATGTTTAATTTATATTTATCATTTTAAAAATGCATTTTTTCTGTTTAAGCGGTAAAAGTACTGGCTTGATCTTAACTTCTCTTTTATAATCTACGTAGTGTTCATACAGGCTGGTGATTGTTACTGACTGTTATGTTATATACATGTATTATCTTTATGATTAAATGTTATACATGTATTTATCTTGCGCTATTTCAGCTCTCTAAACATTGCTTATACAATTTTTGACGCTATAAACATTGCTTACACAATTTTGGTGCTTTATAAATATTTAATTATAAATTTCTGTTGATTTTTTCTCTTTAAAAATATATGTTCGGCACAGTATTCAACTTGTGCCACTGCTTTTAAATGTTATTTTTTAATACACTATTATTTATATGTTTTTTGGAAAAGAAATACATATAGCCTTTTATATCATTTTAAATACTATTTTATATGTTTTAACTTAATTAGTATTGTTTAAATACCAATGTTACCTATTTGGTTACCACAGTATCGCTGTATAATTTCGCTATATTAATTGTTAGTTTTGACGTTATCGGAGATTATATTTGAGGTTATCCACTTAATTTTAAAATGTCATTATTAGACCGAACCTATATTTTACAATATCTCTCTTTTTCACTTTCTACAAAATCGTATATCTTTTACCCAAATTAATCTTTTATAGATTTCACAATAGTAACCTTTCCAAGGTATCTCATATAACGTGGTTTAATATATATATCTATCATTGATTATATATTGATTTCTCCTTAACGTTGATAATTTCTATTCTACGCCGTTTGAGTATATGGTCCTGTTGACTATTATTGCAAACTGCGTGGTGCTGGCACTGGAGAAACATCTTCCTGAGATGGATAAGACACCACTCGCCGAAAAGCTGGTGAGTTTATTATTATAGATATAGGCTATTCACTGTCTCCCGCAGCATGCATGAGATATTGCCATTAAAAAAAATAGATTTATCATCTATAGAATTATTTGTATAAGAATTTTCCTGTTTCGTTTGAAAATCTTATTTAATTTTTTTACTAGCTCTGATCTAAACATACTATGAAGGCAATTACTACGTCAATTATTGACTTCAGTTTATCGTACAATATTGAATGGAAAATAGGAAAACATTTCCGTTTTAATCCAGTGCATTATATAAAATTATAGAAAATTCATACATAGAAATAACCGTAATAGAAAAAATAAAATTTTCGTATTACAAATAGTCTTATTTTGATATTTATATAATATACATTTATTTTAGATATTATTATTATTTTCAATTTGGTGGTTTTGTCAATAACTTATATATATATATATATATTTATGTTCATGCCTTTTAATGATGAAACATAATATGGGAAATGAAACACATTTCAAAATTCAATAATTTTCTTAATACAATTTTTTTAAAGTATGTGTGATTTATTATAATGAACGACTCACATTGGATACGATTATTTATATATTTACTGATTTTTTTAAATTATATAAACGTGCGATAAATTCTAACAGATTTTTATGACTTTTCTATAAACTATGACTATTTCTTCTTGAATAATTTTTAGACGACTAATTCTCTTTTCCGACTTTTTGATACATATCCGTTCTAATGTACTATGTTGCAGTATAATATAAGCAATCTTTCTGTGGTAACCATACAGCAGTGCTGTAACCTTAAAGGGGCCACTTTAAAAGGAGTACGTATCATTTCACCTTACTATTGTAGGCTACCAACTTAATTGGGATTACGTAATCAAATTAACAAAATCTTGGTTCATTTGGCGCTATCGATTTAATTCAGTTCGCCTTATTCTACATAATTAGCAAAAGTTATTTGTGTCAAGCGGACGTATTGTGTATATGGATGGCACTTTTACCGGCAATGTTTATCCAAGTATGCTCCCTACACGTGGTGGTAATGGGCGCGATGATCCCTGTCTGTATTGCTCTTCTTCCTTCTAAAGATATTACCATGTACATTAGAATGTTTACTCTTTTTCGCACTGCATCTCAACGGATTGGATTAAACTTTACACCACGACAGTTTTCATAAATTTTGAAAGTGCAGTAATAAGTGCAATAACCCAGCTGTTTTCAGAGACTCGCATATGGGGGTGTCTGTTCCATTTCAGTCAGGTCATATGGCGGAAAGTTCCAAAATTGGAATTAACTGTTCGCTACAGAGAGGATGCAGCCTTCAATCGTGTTGTTAGAAGAGCACTGGCTCTTCCCTTACTTCCTACGGATCAAGTTGAAGAAGTATGGCGACTGCTTTGAATGAAATTCCAGATGGTCTCGAACTTACCTTCAATGATTACGTCAGAATAATATGGGTCGACACTTTCACGTCTATACAATATATCTTGTTGAAATGCGGTCGCATTTTGAGACACTCCATGGCATACGTACTACACATCACTTAGCATCATGGCACAATAAATGATGTCCACACCCAAATGTATATCATGCCATCCACCTATTTCGAGAACAACAAGCTGAAACAGAACACAAGATTGGACTTTTACAAACTGGAGGTACTATTCCAATTCAACGCCGGAAATATCGCGTAGTTACTAAACGATTAGTCAGGCTAAAAGAACGTCTACATTCTGTGTGTTAAAATGTGTGATAAAATTGAACCACTCGTCAATTGTGTATAGGATCATATTATAAAATTAAAAAAATTAAAAACAAAAGAGCGATCTGTCGTAAAATTTAACCGCATATATAATGGAATCAACTAAGTTTGAATTAGGTTTCATATTGGAAAATTATATTGTCATCACAATCAAACTAATCGGCACTATTTCCTGCAATATTTAATTGACTTTATACTTAAATGTGTAGTTTTACTTATTTACATTTAGAGTAAAGTGATATATAAGTAAATGGGTTACAGACAATTTTGTTGAATTACATAATTGCCTTCAACTAATATTAATACTTTTGTGGTGGCTGTTTAATTTGTTTTAATGTTTGAAAATATTATCTATATATTTTTAAATCAGAAACGTAAATATCTAGCATTTGATTTAACAGTAAATTTACTATTTAGAACATGGAATCATTTTAGTTGACGACTTTATTCCGGAAAAAGTAGGTAGTACCAAACACAATATAACAAGATAATGTTTCGCCTTTTTATACATATTATAAAATATTGTTGAAATAAATATTTTCATTTTATGCGAATATTTCAAAATATTTTTTCAAACGTCGCACATAAATTCGTATTATGTTCAGTATAAAAAATATATTTGAATTAAATATAATTACTTTATAGAACAATTATTTTATTAGAAAGTATTCAGACCATGCATATATAGATGGTTCTGCGTCTATGGTTACAACCTATACACGCTGGTTACAACTATAGTTTACAAATAGTATACAGATATCTGAACCTCATCATGTGCTGCTATCCTTGTTGTCGCAAACCGATACAAACTATAATTTCATGTCATACAATTAGATTATCCTGTATATCTATTTAATTGAATTATTACTTATGTGTTGCATGCTCCTAATCACTCGTCTTCCTTTTCCCTCGTATGAACTGGGGAGGAAGCGAGGACAAACATAATATCACTATTCCCAAATTCTGACAGCAGAGAGAGAGAGAGATTGGGGCCTCAGTTGTAGTTGGAATATCTGATATTCTACAGAGATAGATTATAGATAGAATGAAACCAACACACTCAACTTGCAACAGTTTTCAAACTGCGCCTGGGTTTTGTCTCGATTTATCAGCTCATGCCGAATTGTATCTCTAGGAAATAAATATTCAATACAGCTACTCCTATAGGAATATTTTACTTCTAAATATTTTGTCAGTTTTTATTGTTCGCTCGTTAGAACGGTTGTCATGTGTTGTAATTGTTTACGTTTAACTTTTACAACAAATACTTTGACGATTTAGTGTAATTATAACCAACAATTAATTATTAATTATTAATTATGCTCTCTATAACACTAGTTTCAAAGTTGTTGTTACCATCTTACTATATTTTATCGTGTGACTACAAGTCATATATGCAACCACTTTGACTATATACACCAATAAATAATATCTAACTATGTATGATATAGGTGCGACAGCGTATAATGCATTTTTAAAAAGTGAAGCTCGACCACTATATTTAGAAATTATGAGATCATGAATAATTATGTGTTATCTGAAGTCTGCAATTTGCGCCTAATGAGTATTTCATAATTATTATTAATAGTCGGCTTATTGTAAATAATATTAAATAAAAAATTATATTAAAACAGACAAAACAAATACTTTGTGGAGGTTTTATGGAGGTAGTTTCACCTTGATAGAGTTGAAAGTTTTGTTTTGATATTACTATTTATTTGTGAAAAGTAAGTGGCATGCGTCTGACATTATTCCAAAATAATATTGATGAAGGGGCAATGTAAAGTTGAAGTGGACACCATTTTGTCTATAGTGTAAAATGATGTCATATATGTAAGATATGTAACCAAATGAATATGTATATATATGTATAGGTATTTTATTTTAGGTATTAGGTATATGTATAATTTTAGTACATAATATACTTTATAATATAATGATGCACTGCAGACTGCAAATAAAAAATAAATATAAAAATAATTTTATTATGTTCAGAAATAAACGAATAAATAATTATTATTTAATGAAACTGAATAATTAATATGTAGCCTATCTGGTTTATTCTTTTATTTGCTGCTCATCAATATTTAATATCAGTATAACGACACTTCACTAAAAAGCCAAAATAAACTGATCCATATTTTTGCATCAAAAAAAGATTTCTGTCAACTATAATTGTATAATCCCATGCTATCTAAATTAACGAAGTGGATATTATAGATACGGTCACCGTATCTATATCTTTTATAGGCTGATAGATATACGGTCATGGTTATATTCATGCCACTGCTTAATTTTGAAATCTGTTATGCTATTAGAGACATTATCTTTCATGTGTTAATGTAAAAACCTAAAAACCTAAAGATATAAATAAGTAAATGGCTATACTGAGCATTAAACTATAATTTAAATAGGATCTAAAAAGTCTATCACGTCAAATAAACGCGGTTTATATTTATATATTTTTTGAACAAAGGCCATTTTTAAAGTATATTCCATGACCGTACCCTAAAAGATATATATACGGAAACCATGACCATATCCATAATCGTATGTATAACCCTAACTGATATAGAGATACGGTAACCATTCTTATATCCTCGGTATTTTATTAATTAGTAATGTTTACAATTCTCCTTAGTTCCTCGAATTTTGTTTTGTATTTTGCCGTGGTATAGCACCTACAAAAACAGCCACGGAAATGTAATCGTCTTTCTGATAGAGAAGTAGTTGCAAGACAAATTAATCTGAGCATTCTTCAATTATTTCCAAACGCGTGGTTGCATTAATTGGATTAGCGTAAGATGTAACAATTAAGCTGAACAAATAATATCTCTTAATGACAATCAATTGGATGGAAGTGAAGAGATATGTATTACAAGGTGATATTACATTACAAGTCTTTGCGGCTACATGATTTATTAAAAAAAAACTAGTTATTTAACTCACCTGTTTATGATATTTAAAATTGGTGCAAATTGCGCAAATTTTTTGGTACAAAAACCAAAGCTATCGACCTTGGAAAAGTCAAATGAGTCGATACCAATTTTAATATATATTTTCGGATTATATTATGTATTTGGATATAATTAGCTCTTGTTAAATGAAATATATAATAAATTAATTTGGTGTCATTGCTTAGCGCGTGAAAGTTGAAGATCATTAGCTAAAATTGATTTAATTGTTTCAACAGTTTCGCTTTTAGAAAACTAAATGCTACACTATTTTTAAACAACGGTTTTTATAAACTGTATATATTCAACTTTTCATGTTACGGTTCCTCTTTTAAAAAGTAGCCCATGAAGAACTAAAGATCAATATTTATACATAGGCTAACATATTTTAATAATTTCATTCGAAATCATATTTTTAATGACTTCCCTTATATGGACAATAAAATGCAAAAAAAAATCTTGGTTTTTGTTAAAATTGTAGCAGTAGGTAAGTAGGTATTGAAAAGGTGTTAAAGGGGAAAATGGGAAGGATTTCGTGTTAGCCCGTGCTAATTTCACAACCCGTGATAAACTGTAAATTGTTAAATGTAAATTATTTAAATATTTTCTTACACGCAAAGACTTATATGAATAACCTTGTACATTACTAACATGTCGGCCAATATACGTACAAATCTCATTGTATAGCCACAGTTGGCTTGTAAACAAATTGATGCAAATAAAGTATTCTAATCACCATAAAGTACAATTGTAACATTGAGTAGAAATCCGTCCGATCGTAATATAAATTAATATTATTATTAATATAGTATTACTATTGACTATAGCATAGATGTCTCTGGAATTCTCAGTAAAATTATTGATTTTCCCTTGTGTTTAATCTGCTGTTCCACTATATTTGCGAGATACAAGTTATGCTCGTCTAGTAGTATATTAATATTTTATATTTGTATATTATTATAGATTACATCTATATTTACATATATTGTCGTATACATAAACACGTATATAATAAAACATATACAAAAGGACGTACATAAAATAGTCGTAAATATAATTTGTCGTATAGTTTAAGTCAACCATATATTATATGAATACATATTAATTACATGAGTTTCGTTTATTATGACATTATTTACGACACTTATGTATACGAATATATCTGTTATACGAAAAAATATATACGAATCTTTTTATAATACGATATTTTATATTACGACATTTATATATTTACGCCAATATGTATATTACAACACAATCTATACGACAAAATGTATACGGCAAAATGTATTACTACATATTATATTACAAAATTTCATATAATACGACATTACGGAATGAACCTGATTACTATAATACTAAGTCTTTGAAATGAGTCCACTCCTAGAGTCATGGCTTCAAAGAAAATAATCTCCTTTTTATCAATCGATTTTTATTGATTTTTGGTACATAAAAATGTTATAATTTGAAATTTGGCGAATATTGTTATATTTGATGACCAATGTTATATGACCATGTTTTAAGATCATGTAACAATTTGTTTGATTCTTTTTAATTAAATAATACTCTTATCAAAATAATCAATAGTAGGCCTATACATAAACATATTGTTAACATAATGAACAAAGATTGTGTCACGTTTTGCAAAGGGGAAAATGCATAGTGAAATAATCACAAAGAACTGTTATAAACTTAATTAAATTAAATAATTGCGTATCTATTTATTGTAATATATTCTACTTCATTATGACCTAAATATATCGTGTTACATATATGATTTTATGCTTTTATCAATTTAATTATTTGTATCCTTATTTAGTTGATTAAACTGCAGTAGATTAAATATTTATTCAACGAAACATTCAATTTTTTTCTATTAATATGATCCATTGTTTGTGGAAATCTAAGCAATAGGTTTAATTTTACCACTTACCGCTTAGGCCTCATTCCCCACATGTAATACGTTAATATAGAGTCACTTTATTAATAGATATCTGATTAAATATATGGGGGCACAGTTATGGTATATATTTTAACGGTATAAATAATGCCCTTTATTTAATTAATTTTTTTTTTTATTAAATAGACTATGCCCGATACCACCTATATTTGACTTTGGTGTGAATGGACAGAAAATGAAGTGAAGATAAGGTTGTGTTACTCATACAGGCATATAGATACTTATAGTAAATTTCTGTTATCGGTATAAGTCCCTGGCAATCATTTTAACCGTATAATTCTCATGGGAAACTGATAATTACCGGAGACAGTAGCCTCCGTCACACTATCGTTATACACCAGTTTGGTATGTATAAATTGGCACTCGCTTGTTATGTGTACATACTACCACGAAATTTAAAACAATAGTCCCTTACTGTGTAATAGTTCTTTACCCCCGCTTTCTCTGTCTCCTGCTTCTAAAGCAGCACAATATATCTCTTCGAACCGTGTGTATTATTAAATATTAATGTGTTTTTTTGGATTATTTCATAGAAATTATTACATTATACCTGGGTTTATTATAGGTTGACGCCCGGTATGTGACTTAGCAAATATATATTATAGAAAACACGATCCGTTATTTGAAGGTTATACGCTTGAAATGATTACTTTTAAAGATTGGAGATTGTAATAAATAGATAAATTTCGTGCACAATGCGATCAACTCTGCGATCTGTCTTATTCCAGGTATTCAATTTTCTATATAACTGGATACATATTAGAAGTACACAAAGTAAAAAAGAACAGGTTACGAATATTCTGTGTAGCAGGATGTATATATATGTTTAAATTTCGTTTTTTGTTGAACATTATATTACCTATTAAATAACTGGAAAGCCTATCCAATAGTTTTTAATGAGCATGTTTTATATAGTCTATAATAAGTACAAACAATAAATAACAGATGTTGGTGTTCCTATAAATACTTTAAGTGTTGTTCAAATATTAAATAGTTAATAATTATTTAATTGAAGTTTTTATTGTTTGCAGCTACTAAAATAAATGTAAAAAATTAGTTCAAAATAACACGGATTTCACCACAGAATAAAAATATAAAACATTATACAATTAACATTTTATTTCATTGATGACTGTAAATAAATCAAAGACGTATTCAATATGAAACGCTGCTTATTTCATGCGATTAAAACGCTCAGCAATAGACGTAAGACATCATTTATCTACAGTGAACCATCAACCGTCTTCCTGTCTGTCTCGGCAGAACAGAACATCGGGAGCAAAAAAACAGAACGATTAAGTATAGGAGCATGCAGACGGCAGAAACACACATAAGCAAACTGTTCTTATAGTCAGTCCCCTGTGTTGGCAGTTGATCTCTTCATAAACCCCTTTCAATCTTCATTTTTGCTCCTCGCCGACATTTTGTACCGAAGAGACATCATGGATGTCCACATTGAACTACCTTCGCTTGTTTCCCCGAGGTTTTATCACCAGAAGCGCATGAATCTTTCTATTGTTGATCACTCTTCTTCATATCCCTCTCTCTTCTTTCGCGTTCGATCTCTACTCTCTCTCTCTCGTGTTTTCACAGCTGGATGACACTTCAATAGATCAATTATTGGCCTCCGGTAGTTAGTTCTCTTTCTGGATAGTAAAGCCTGTCAGTCTGTCTGCCCGTACATTTGTTTGAAAAGTTAAATGGGGACAACCAGATGTCGAATAAAAAATAAGAAGAAAATTATGCAATTTGTAAATCTTGTAAATCTCGTAAATTATGCAACTCGTAAATATCGCTAATCTTGCCTAATTTTACAAATAATTAATTTTGTTTTTGTATTGTTTAAATCGATAAATAGTTAAGTGTAAAATGCGAGAAAAGAGATAGAAGAATTGATAATGAGGGTGATAAAGTAAATTAATAATAGATTCATTTGGAAAAAATAAATAATTAAGTGCAACATAACTAACCAGGGATGGGGACTGCTGAGAAATAAAGAAGTGCCTGAGACAGTAAAACAACCGAATAGTTTCAGGTAGTGGCAACTGGCAAGAAAAGAAAAGAATTTTAACTATCGAAAATTTAAAAATATAAATATTGTTAGAAGCATAGAGTATTTAATACATAGAGATTTCACTTTTATTGATTTCATATACATTGCGTTGTAAATTTTCGTCAATAGAAAATCGTTTTATTTTAATAAATTTAGTGTAAATGGCTAACAAAACAGTAGTGTTAAAATATTTTTTATTAAATTTATTTTAAGAGTTAATATATATTCATACAATTTTTACATTATGTTGTCTATAAAATATAATGTGTTGCCTGTATATCTAAAACTGTTTTACTACATGCACTATTTTGCTGCTGTCAGTTTTTAAATCATTATTTTGCAAAAGCTTTAACGTAAAAAGTTAGTAGTATTGAACTGCATATACAGATCAAAATAATAGTGAAATCTCAATGTATTAATTCCTCTATATCGTTAGAAGAGTTCAATAATGCCGTATTTTTCGTAATTATTGAAATCTTTAAGGTATGAATTAATTTTTGTTTGAACATTCAGCAATGTTCAAATCAATATTCATATTAAAATAATCAAAGCAGTGATAGGATGATAACATATTCAAAGTTTCTTTTTCAGTTAAACTTTCGTTTGGTTGATAACTTCTTGAACAGTTATACTCTTGTTTTATATAAATTTTTGTGAAATTTCGATATTTTATTTATAATGTTCTTTATCAACCATATAACGATCATAGACAATAAAAATAACTAGAATTTTGTTAATGTATTTATATATTTGGGTGAGCCATAAGTTCCGCCCGATTTCTAAATGCTGCTGTTTAAAAACCATGAATTATACACAAGCAATATTAATC
>JAUZND010072769.1:0-16868 GCA_034780555.1 Coelogynopora nodosa
CGATGAACAATACCCTTGCTGTGCATAAAATCGAGAGCTGAGACCAGATGTGTTGTGATGAGCTTGACCGAGTTTTCAGCGAGGCCCCGCTGAGGTTCAATACAGTCGAAAAGGTCGCCAAGTGGAGCGTACTCCTGAGCAAAAGCAAAGTAACTCGCGGTTTCAAAAGCGACATCGTAACTGCTCACAATAGCTGGATGAGGAGATAGAAAGTAACTCATTTGAAACTCGCGCAAAAAATCGACAAACTTGGTTGTTGACTTCTTCATCAACTTGATTGCAATCTGTTTGTGGGTAGCATGACATTGAACAAGTATGGATTGGCCGTAGGTCCCCGAGCCCAGTTCCCTGATTACCGAGTAGTGTTCTTCCAGATTGATTTGGTTGAGGCCTCCATCAGAGGACATACTGCTTCTAGGAGTAGAACCGTCGGACGAAATTCGCAAAAAAGACATCGTAATTGTTAGAATGAAAATAGGAACGCTTATTTACTGTGCAAATATACCTTTTAAGGCAACCTGAACAATTTTTAACCTTTTTATATTCCCCGATATGTTATCTGTTTGCTTATTTTTAATTGGCCGACAAGAATTCTACTAAACCTCGAATAGTATTCAGCCAGAATCAGCAGTGTAAGCTTCTAAAGAAAATGACTTGAAAGCCAGGTTTGACAATAATTGATGGCTCAAAAATCCCATTTTCAAGCTCCCGAAAAGTATTTTTTATGAACAGCGGGGTGTGTGATACTTTTTTTCAACATACAAATAAATACATTAATTCTGTTTAAAAAGCTGCACAACTTTATTTCAAAATTATATCTGTTCATGAAAAAATTAACAAGGCACACGAATCACGTAATTAGGCCACTAACTATTTTAATTTTGTACAACCGCTGCAGAAAACTGTTGTTATAAAATAAAATAATTGTATGTATTACTTGCACCTATACAGCTTGTTTATTTTACTAGAAATTGGCATGTTTTAACTTTAGCATTTATTATATATTACATGTTGATTATACATTATTATCAATCAGTGAATAATTCAAGATTAATTATAATTGAAGCATATATTTAATAATACTTAATTACTTAAAACCTTTACAATAACACATTAATAATACAAATGAATACATGTATATTAATTAATCATTATTTAGATTTTTTTTAAAACTACAAATTATTGAAAAATTAAAATTTGACACTCGTATTTATCATATTGATTAATTTGTTAAATATATATTGTATTTACTATAACTAGCTAACTCTGTTTGCACAAGTATATAAATATATATTAATAACAAGCATAGCATATATTGTATGTATACTGATGAGATTCATTCAATTGACAAATATACGTCGAATAAGTGTTGAAAGTAATATTTTTAAAATGTATAATTATAATATATATAGTAATTAGTTATGTATGACATGTGTAAACATATAATTGTTTTATAAATATATTAAATACATATATATATATAAATACAGATAAATATACACATAAATCAAAAAAAAAAAATACACATAAATACATATATATATAAATACAGACCGAATAAACATAGCCTATATATATATATATATAGTTCAAATCTAGTAGACTATACCTATTGTATCTTTTACTTATTGTGGAACGGAGATTAAGCAAATTATTGAAAACCAGTGTTTTTATTGATAATAATTTGATTGACATATTATATTAATTATAATGCAATCAGATTTGTACCACACATATTACAAGTATTTTGTGGCTATTGCAGTATACATTAATTATCGTCCTGTGTTGGCATAAAAAACACGTCATCGCTTTCGTCCTATGTAAATATAACCTATATAACGTATACAATTCTGAAACATATTCAGTCATTAATATTAAGTGAATATTGTTCAATTGTATCAACATTTTAATTAATCCATTGTTGCAGTATATTGTAATTCTTTTGTTTCTCTATTGTATAATGCCAAATAAATATGGAAATTACATTTAGACTATGTAATCAACTACAAGTAAACTAATCAAGCCTTTAAGCCTATGCCCACCAGGGTCATGTCGCGCGGTGGCGACGAATTAATTTCAGTTCTCAATAGGCGCAACGTGACGCATCATATTTTGATGTTTCTACATATAATGTATAGCCTATTTGCATTAAAATATGTACATATTTTGCTAAGCGGCGTAAGCCAGGAGTAAATTCTTCAAAGTAAAACTAAGATAATTAATTTTGAAATCGCCGTAGTATTAAGTATAAGTAATAAAATATAGCAAAAATGTTGTAAATTTTTAAATCGGTATATAATAAAAGAGCTCATTTTAGAATTAAATTCTTGACTCAAGTATTTTACTGCATATCTACGAAGAGGGAATATTATTTAGAAACACGACTTTTGTAAAAAAAGAGTTGTGGTATTTATTATTATTATTCTTATTTGTTTCCTCGTTTCTTCTATCTATATGAAATACAAATTTATGTATTGATAATAAACATATAATTTTGTAAGATAATTAGTAAAACTTTTCTTTCAAACAATGAACAGTATATATTTAGTATTTATTCATAGTTGGAAAATCGTATTACAAAAAAAAGATATTACCTTTTCATTTAGTTATAATTTGATATAAGTTAGTAAAAGCTTTTCCGTAATATGAAATACATAGAAATTATAGTATAAGTTGAATATAATGTAGAATTGATTAGGATAGGGTATAGCATAAGATAAAGTAGTACTAAAAGCATGAAGAAGAATAGAAAATAGTGTACATATATAAAACTCGCTTGATCAAATACATTGTATTTAAATATTGGCTGAATCAATTAATTGAAATTAACAATCTCAATTGATTTAACGATTCGAATTCCATCACTACCCCCGGAACAAAAAATATTTATGACCCCACAAATGATAAAAAAAATTCATTCCTTTTCCCAACTTAATAAAATTATTTAATTTTAAGAAATTTGGATATTTTTGTATTTTATTTAAAAACAATGGGTTACTAAATATATTTTTAATATAATTTATGGTACTAATACGGTTCCTATAATAAACCTTGAACAATGAACAACAAGAACCGAAAACAAACTTGTCAAAGCTGCATATATAGTGCACAAATAAATACTAGGATTACAAGATACACATATTATACATATATCTAAGAAAATTAAAAAATCTTCGTTCTATTTCTATAGTTTTCATTTCACTATTCTTTCGAAATTGTGAAATAAAAAATATAATCCATAAGTGTAGTATCAGCATTATCAACACAATTATCAACGATAACCATCTTTAAACATAACAGTTCCACAATATAATGTATAGATATACATACTTCCTGTACACTGTGTACGGCGACAGTACTCTAACATAATCAATAATCAATACTTTCCATCCTTCCAAATAATATATTAACACACCATATCTCTGACGACACGAAATAACTTCGAAATATAAATAACATTTATCAGGTCACATCTTTACATGTATATATTAACAATATAGCTTATCAATACACCAAAAGATATATATATGCCATGACTGATAACTTACCTTAAACTTAAAAAATACTCTTCGCTCTATTTTATGATTTAATGACGTTGTAGATAAATTACTAGGATTTTGTAATTAAATATAAATAAAATGTATTTTTATAAAATCATAATATATCATTCAGCATTTATAATTCAGCTTAATAATTATAAACAATCAATAATAATCTAAATAATATTTCCGTAATTTACTCATAAAATTCTATTCCGTAAAAACTATTTTCTACTGACGTCCATGAAAGGTCATATATTGTAATAGTTTTATAATAACGTCTTAGAATATATTCCTTCGTTAATTAATCTTTCTAAACATCGCGTTACGATGGATAGCCAATTCCCGAAATCATTACCTATAACCATAGAAGTTTTTTTAAATATTAATCAGGTAATCTAGCTCTCAATTTCAACATCTCTATCATCCATTGGAAAATATTAACTATACTATCCATTAAAGTATTTAACTATACTTCTAATCCTTTACGCTTCTAATAATTTTCAAATAAAAACAAAAGAATTTATAACTTAACGTTCAATCGTTTCTGAATTGCTTTGATTAACAATTAAACATGCAATTTTGGCTTTAAGCCTGAGAAAATTGTATATCACCTGAGATAAAACTCAATGGTTGAATCAATCAATTGAAATTAACAATTTATTCAACTGATTCAACGATTCGAATTCCAACATAAATAAAGAAATATGCCCCATTTTTCGCCGTCTTAATTTAATTTTTAAAATGTGTATTCTGTATATTGAAGTAATTATTTTTTCGTCAATAATTAAACAAGTATTAACGTGTTAGAAGTAATGACAAAAACCAGTGTATCATCTCAAATAACAGGGGAAATTGTATATAGTGTATTTAATGTTGGTTTTTTTTTATTTCCACATAAATGAAAGACAAAAGATGAGAAGCGACGAAATTGAATTTTTTCTACATGAACAATTTTAGAGGGCGATTTTCTATAGGCTTTAATAAAATAGGGATGCTACTGCGATAATACCTATTCGGCGATATGCTATATACGCTCCCCTCAGCCAATATAATAGATTCAAATATTTTATAACCTAATAAAGTTGAAAGAATATTGCGAACACCATATAATCTGATTTTCAATAAAGTTAATACCCATTTTTATTACCATTGGAATATCGAGTGTCCCCCTATATCTGCTTTTATTGATTTTTTTAAAATTCAACGAAGCTGAAGAGAATATAAATGAAATTAGAATGTGTACTAAGTTACCTTTATAAAATTAGTCGCTAGTTACAGTGTAACAATTAATATAATTGTCATGAATAAAGTAATCATTTTCAGTACAAAATAAATCAAACTTTAAAAGTTACTTCTTCTTTTTTTAGTTTCACTCAACAAATGTTATATTGGAAATTTAGTGGTAAGATATACATATATTTTATTTATATTAATTGTATTTGATAAACATCATGTTTTACAATAAGTGTATACTTTTCTAAGCAAACAGCACATTACAAAATAAACAATTTATTTATGTAAATATTCTCCGTGCGGTGACACGATTGGGTGTTGATGAATCTAAATTAGATAAATACATTAATCAACAAGTTAATTCATCTGCAGACCGGTTTCGGAGTCATTCGGAGCGATCGAGATTACGCGCATTGATCAAACTGAATCCTACGTGATCCCATAAAACGCCAACATAAAAAAGGTATGCATTAACACTACAAGCAAGGGAAAAATACAGATACATCTTTAAATTCAGAGAAAAATTTCGCGCCTTATATTTAAAGTAACAAATTCCACGAATTAACAATTTGTTTATCCAATTCAATCATAAACATATGTAGTGTAAACACAGGCTATCTGTCCATACTAATAATACTGTTGCAACAATATGGTGTTTGTATACACTATATGTAATATGTAATACTATTGTATGAGTATCCGGTTTAGACAATACGGTATATTGGGATTCCACGTATGCATTCTAAATAAAGCATTGACATGTCATTTTCACGATCTATATTTATGAAGTAGTTCCATTTCAGTTCCATTTCAGTAGTTTTGTTATTAGAAGCATCAACCCTTTTAATAACCTCATGTTAATCCCGAACCCCCTCATTTTTCATTATTATATACTTATTAATCCGTTGCCCTATACGTTGAGTCGGAGGAAGATGATATAGGCGCTGCTATTATAGCTGTTGTTGCCACTATTCGTTATAAGCCGCCATTTTTCTCTCCAATGCATTATTAGATATTATTACAATAAACATACTTTTTTTGAGAAAAACTACGGCTTTTAAATAAACTTAATTTCTTTAACTTTTTTAACAAAGATTTTATTTTAGGAAAAATAATATAATATATATAATCTAAACTATGTTAATGAAATCTATTAAGTTCTTTATAAAGATTTAAGAATTTAATATACGTATAATAAAGTTAACTGTTTAAAAACCAACTTATAATATTCGAACATTTATTTAAATAATGTTTGTAATAATGAACCAGTAATGAACCAATACTAATTTAGAAACAAGTGGGTCATTAATTAACCAATTTAATATGTAAACAGTATAGCTAGCCTACCACCAAAAATAATAAAAGTCACGAAAACCCATAATTTTCACATAAAATATTTTTCGGAAAACCCATAATTTTCCATCATACAGTAATGACTGTGATAAATTAAATAATTTTAATATTGCTTAATGTTTTAGTAGTCCTATATTACTAATTTTACTTTTATTAATACAATTTCCCTATTAATGAAATTGTTGTGCATTGCTAAATGGTACATAGCTATATTTAGGTACAGCTTCCACACAAAATGTGTTTATGTAAACGTTTGTGAATTAACGAAATATATTCAAAAAACATCACTTGTTAATAATTTATGTATTAATTTCCCCAATTTATAAATTTCTTTTGAATCTAAGTTTCATAAATTTATTAATATGATGATTCATTTCTCGATATTTTTGTTTTTCAAGATCGATATTTTACTTATGACCATAAAAAAAAGTACAATATACATAAATTAGGATATATCTATTCTAAAATGATAAATAAATAAATATAATAATACATAAATAATTAGTATACATTATTACAATAGAAGAAAATTAGTTTTTTTTTTATATATTTTTTGGCTTCGCATTAACGGGGACACTAGAATATAATTAATATCATGATTTTGGTTCTGCTTCCCCATTATTTACTATTTTTCATGTACCTACCCAATTCATAAATAGTTAATTTGTTTTGGAAGTAAAGATAACAACCTAATCGTCTGCTAAAAAATGGATTTATAAGTTTTAATTAACTCAGATTTACATACAGCTTGTTTATAAAGAAAATAATATGTTTTAGTATTAAGTTTATTTATAGAAGCTTAATTATAGATTTTTCTATAAGCTATGAGCGTTCTAAAGTTAATATTCTTCATTATTAAATAGGCATTAAACAAATATTCTAATTTTTTTCTAATTTTAAAAACTGTTTAGCTTTTACTTATATGTTTAAAATTATATGTCTAGGTATTTTGTATATTTTTAAAATATTATAAAATAATTTACACACATATTTAATTATAACGTAAATTAGATAAAGTGGCCACTGTTCCATGGATAATCCCAGAAATAGTGCAAAAAAAGAACGATAATCATATTTTTTTAAATAAATATTTTTATTTAATTATTTCGAAAAATAGTTTTCTATAATAATATATGTATCTACTGTTGATTCTGCAGTATATACATTTTTAAAAACCAGATCAAAATGGTAGTATAAAATGTTTGCTCAGTTACATTAGGGAAATAAATTTATATATGAGATTCAATGATGATGAATTTGTAGGCCTAATGAGTAAATAAATTTTATTTAACAGAATATATATATATTTACAAATCGAATGGGCTCTAAAAAAATATCGAATGCGACCCAAAATGTCTAAAGGCATTCAATTGGGGCACCACGAAAAACAGGGCTCATTCGATACTTTTGGGACAATCGTCGACTAATATATATATATATATATATATATAAATGGAGAGCATTCGATATTTGAGTCACATTCGATATTTATATTAGGGCCCATTCGATATGTAAAAATATATATTAGTACTTTCTTTGTATAAAATTCGTAAAATATTAATTAAAGTAATAAATACATTCATATTAAGAAAATATTTCTTTAAAATAATAAATAAATGTATATATGTATATACAAATATTGTAATATATATATATATATAACATATATATTAAAATATATATATATATGATTATATAATTATTTAATCGGACGGTTTAAAGGCCTTGAACCACATATAGCGAATTCATCAAGGTCTATTAAAAAAATAATATTAATTTTAAATAATTTAAAAACATTTTAACGAGTATAGAACCTATTATGTTAATCCCATAGGGTGACCCTTTATCAATATCTGTACATAAATAGTCCATTTAGATATTAATCAAAGTCACATGGTTTGGCCACATTAAAAGAATATCGATTGATATAAAGATATAATATTTTGTAGTCTTAAAATGAATCGATATGAATTGTTGCACGTTGGCCACCTTATAGCTCCAATCAGTAAGTTTAACCCACAATAAAAAATATCACATACAGTTGTGTCAATTTACAATTTCCAATATTATGAGTTTAACAATTTGCTCCTGGGAAATGTTAGTTACTTTAATTAGAGTCTAGGTCTATAATTAGTATTTTGTGCGGGGGTGCAACCTGATGAAAGCCTTTCAGTGGAATATTCCAACTTTTGTGTCATGATCATGTAACATTCACAGTGATTGGCTGGCTGGCTTGAGTAAATCTCAAGGAAAATCTTAATTATATGTGGTGGACTATTTTTAGGTATTACATCTACTAAATTTCTCTATATATATATTCCTGCAAGTGTAAAGGTGGACATTTGACACAATCTTACGGAACAGTTTATAGAATTAAGAACTCAATATACCTAAAGCCAATGGTAAGTTCAGATGTGACTGTATTTACTGTAATATACTTTAAGGTGTGCATAGTGGAACTGTTAGAACCAGTGTTGCTCTTTTTTTAATTAATCTTATTAAAATTAAAATAGTTCTGTGCATCTATAGACAATTTATATATTTCCTGAACATTTCATATTCCTGGTTACATTGACAAATATATTTTAGTTGTTATGCACATAATATTTTATAATTATTTAGTGAATATTTACCCTTTATTCTTTAATAATTATAGTTATTGTATAATGTATAGTTATGGATAAAGTATAAGTATTTGATTTCTATTGTTTAGGATCCTACCACGGAAGATATTGAAAAGGATCTTGTCAATTTTCTAGAAGAATTTCCAAGTCATGAGGTAAACACAAAACATAATATATATTTTAAAATATATTTTAACTACATTTGAAGAAACGATTATGATTTACAACATTTTTGATAGACAGGGTGGTTTATGGTGAATCAACATTATTGTAAGAAAAGTGATAAACTGATTTGACTTGACTCAGTGTTTATAAGTGATATACTGTACAATAAAATGTTGAATACGTTTTGAAATATTTGATTTCAACTAATTGTTATTACTATTAAAAATATTCAGAAAATTATTTTTAATGAGAAAAATAACACGCCATATAATAAGTTATATGTGTTATTAATTTATATTCAAGGTAATTCTAATTGTTGCTATTTGAGATAAATTTAACAAACATAAAATGTGTTATTAATGTAATATTTATAAAAAACAAATTGAAATTATACATTTATTATTAATATTATTATTAGTAAAGATCAAAAGGCAAACATCTTTAGAAGTAATTTATAAATATAATTAAATAATTAATTTTAATAAACAGCACAAGAATAAAAACCAAATTTACTTATTAATGTTTACTGTTTATTTCTAAAAACAATAATATCCAAATATGGTGGCTTCAAATATTTTAAAAATTACATTCATTGTTTAACAACATACAGTTTTACAATTTATATCACATAATTTTTATGTTTAATTCATACAAAAAATTATTGTTATATTTCTAAACGATAATATTGTACGATGACAGTCCCTGTATTGCTGACGGTCTCTGTATTCCCTGTGATAGATGTTTTGTTCAGTCTTTTATAAATAACTAAAATTGGTTGGGAATGATTTTACATTAACTATTCGTGAACTTAAATTTTTCTCATATTCATTTCGATGAATAATTTTATTTATTTATTCTGATTTACTGTTACAATTAATCGTAGGAGAAACTTTTAATGTTTTATACTCTAACGTTAAATATTACAATTTTACATTTTTATTTCAGAATGAACCCGCATCAGTACCGATAGTTGGTGTAGAGCTCAGGGAGAATATTGCACTGATTTACGACAAATCCAAGCGATACAGTGATTCTGACAATATCATATTTGACACGGAAAAGTGGACAGGATAAGATTGATTGTGAAAAGAACAATCAACAGCTGTTACATATGCGCGTTGTACGATAACTCTGTATATATTATGTGTAATTATGTGTAATTATAAAATATATGTATAACAATAATTATTTATAACATTGTGTATAAATATATATAATTATTTCTGTATATTGCATTATGCATGGAGGTGCTCAAACGATTATTGTGTACATTTTGAAAAATGCATTTAGTTATTTTCTTTATAATTGTGTTGTGTTTCACTTCACTGGACTATCTTATTAATAAACAGAGGCATCAATTGACACATATTTTCATTATATAATGTAAATAAATAAATGTTAATTATATTTGAAGCATTGTAATCCATTTCATAGAGAATGGGAGTATCTAATTTCTAGTTTTATATCTTTTAATATTTTATATTACTTGTGTTTCAATTTAATAAAAAACTATTTTGTTTAGAAAGTGATGTTTTCTATATTGTTGTGTCTTCTCGAGGGAAGTATTGAGTATGCCAGATTTCGTCTGATTGAATCTGTAAAATTTCGTCTGATTGAATCTGTAAAATTTCGCCTGAGTTTTCTTTAAAATATATTGAAGCATAATTATCAATATAAAACCTTATACATTTTTCAACGAAACTGTTGTTATAGTTTGATCTGTTGTTTGATTAGTAAATTAATAAGCGAAGAGTTCTGAATTTAAGTTAACTACAAATAGAATAAAAGTGACATTTAGAGTAATAACATAGTCATATGAACAAACTTTTGCAATTAGATCATTACATTTATATTTATCCGTTGTCAGCAATGTGTAATTATTATCAACTGCGTGATTTTTAATTTTTCGAATGGCTAGTATATTCTGACAGTATTTATTGATTTTATGATTAAAATTAGAAAAAAAGTGTTTGGTGAAAAATTAATTTATGGTCAGTTTAATCCTCTTAACAAAGTCGTGCGTGCGACTTTATATAAATTTTCAAATAAATAAGTATTTGTGAAATTACATCCACAAGGTAGAGCGATTTATAAATTGTAACAAAAGGCAAAATCTATGTACAGTATGTGTACACTATTTATAAAATGCCGTGCATTAAATTGAACTTCAGTTTCGTTGCGTCGCATCACGTCGCGCTCGGTGTAAATAGACTCATTGAAATATTTGTATTCAACATTTGCGGAACATCGCTCCACGCTCATTAGGTATTAAGTGATTTGTACTTGAAATAAAACCGTTTTCTTTTAAATATATAATTTATTGAATTATACCAGATATTTTTATATTAAATACGCCGCCTATTAAGAATATCAGGTATTATATATGTATATACAATTGTAGTAGTCGGAATAGATCTCTCTTAAATTATAATTTATTTAATACATTTAGGAAGAAATACGTTTTATCTTCAAGCGGCGGTGGGGATGTTTACTTGCGCGGGCTGACAAACGAAGAATTTAAAATCTAAATAAAACTGTATAAAATATGTAACATGAACTTATAACTGAAATCTGTGCTAAAAAAATTCATAAAAATTAAATGTTTTTTCAATCATCTGCGCAGTGCACTTTTGAATTTTTATAAATTATTATTTTTTCTCTAATTCTGCATAATTTTAAACATTTTGTATAAAAATAAACAGACTGCATAATATGTATATATTATTATAATTAAATGCGTAAAATCTGTATAACTTTATTTATGTTAAACAAATGAAATTAATGTACATACAGAAAATAATTAACATATCGAGAACATATTTTAGATTTATTTTTCGAATTTATCTGTTTATTAAAAGTATCAGTTTCCAAGCTTTAAATTAAATTTTAAATAAAATGTCACGCAACTACCACATTATAGTGATAAGTGTAAACAAGATCTGAACTTGGTTTTGTAAACATCGCAATGAATATCAATATTTAGTTTAGGAGACTTAATTATTAATAATTATAAAATACATGTTCATTAAGAAAGGCACAATTTAGTTCTACTTTGTCACTTGTTTTTTACCTTACGCGGACCATAGAAGACATTACAAGGACATAACATTATAAGGACGTACATAGATAATAAATTATTGTTCAATAGATGGACCACCTGGTGATTTTTCGTTCATATACAATAAATTTGACGTTTCATAAGTGCAGGGCAAAACAAATAAAATAGAATATTTATAATAACAAAGAGCTCATTTAAGCATAATATGATCATTAATTAGTTATATATCCTTAAGAAATTTTACAAATCAAATACCTACCCTCTGACATATATCATGGAATGTTTTTTAGTGCACATCTATATATATACTTTTTAAGTTATTATTAAATGAGTTGCTAATTAAATATTTACTCAATTTAATTGATCAAAATTCTTTAAACACAGCTTAATAAATAACATGTACTTACACATTATATACATTTAAATATTATATAGCGTACTTTTTAAAACAACAAAATGAAATGCATATTTGCCAAAACGAGTTTAAAATATTTCCAATTTTATTTTTTCCAATATTATATGTAAATAAGAAATTAGTTATAGTGTATATATAATCGATAATATTTTTATCGATTGTCTACCTTAATGCAATGTACGGAACATAGTTTTCTGGAAATATTGTCTTCGCATTTTCCTCGGTTTAATATTTTAAAAAATTTCACAATAATCACAGTTATGTTTACTTATGTATTGAGCATTGTATTTGTGGGTGTAAATTTAGTTGCTAAATATAGCCAATGGTTTTACCCGAATAAATTTGAGCACAATTGTTTCAATTATACAATATATTCTGGTATAATTGACTGAGCTGACACTTTGCTGTGGTTGAGATTCCAGTTCAGTACGCAAAGTTATCGGTTGAATGGAAAACAACTTCCTAAAGTATATTAAATTAATGAAATATTACAGTATTTCATAAAATAAAAATTAATACATATTTCCATTTCGTAAACATTGAATTTATTAATGTAAACATTTAAACTGTATAAATTTCAAAATTTCTAACAATATAATGGCACAATTTCCTGCAATATAATTGAAACAACCATTTTTAATAACCCAAGTTCCTATTGCTCCAGAAAAGATTTAAACATTAGTATGAAAATATTTAAGGTTTTTATAAAGATAATAATTATATCTCTACGTTATTTTGTTAGAGTTGAACTTCATCTTTGTTTCAAGCGCACATTTGTAATACATATTTCACATTTCCAAATATTTGCACGCATACATAGTTAGTTTCAATGCTGGTGTTTCATTCGAATTTTTGTTTTAAATTATGTTGAGCATTTTGAACTCTTTATTATGTTAAACTCTTTTCGTTTGCCAATGCTGTATATCTTCCGATTACACTGTTCATAATTACATAAAAAACGTTATTTCTTCAAACATAACATCGTTATAATAAACAGTGAACAAACGCAATCTCAAGCAAGATCTCAAGTGTTAACTTTGATCTAAGGTAATGCAAGTACTAATTGATTGTATACAATATGTATATCTAAAAATATACCTTATTATTTAAGATGGTAAAACCAGGGGACTATATTTAGAAATTATCATAACTGTATTTATCTAGGAAAGTGTGAATCTCAGTTAATATATTTATATCCTGAAAGGCTATTTTATGGCTCTTTTTACTTGTTTTTTGTTCAAAATACATACTTGATATAATTAATAAATACATAATTTGATTTATATTAATTAACCATGTAATCCTTCCTTTACAAATGGAAGAGAAGGGCTCGATTTAAAACATCTATCATTTTATTGTAAAATCAAATTATAGTTCTCTTTGTAAATTGCTCATATATTGTATAATAAAAAATTATCAGCAAAAGCATGATTGCAATTGCTCAGAAAGATAATTCGGCTCTTCTTAATTTTCCCTCACATTTAAAATAATCTAAATTATTTAAGTAAATAAAATAATAATTATAAATTATAATTAAAGAATATTAAACATGACATGAATATTTATTTACTACAACAGCGAATATCTGTAATACGCTTTTATTATCAAAATAATAGCAATGCTAGTGCTACTGCACGATACATTGGAGAGGAATTTCATAGAAAAGCACTAGATTGTTTAACAATTATACGATTAGTTACCAAATTTGAAGAACTTGGGTCTGTCCTTGATGCGCCACGTTCTGGCCGACCCTCAATCATAAAGGAGCCTGACTTCAATGCCACATTGATGAGACATGTAGAACAAGGTGGTTCCGTTTCAACTCGTCGATTATCTCAACAAATCGCAGGAGATGGGGATTACGAGATTACACACGTTACAGTATACAACGCTTTGAAACGTCTGGGCTACAAGGCCTACATACCACGTCTCCTTCATGGATTACATGAGGACGACTTTGATTGCCGGGTATAATTTTGTGAGTCTTTTCTGGATGTTTTGGGAGAGGATCCAAACTTTATATCAAAAATCCTTTGGTCGGATGAAGCTATATTTAAGATGAACGGTAACATTAACAGACATAAATGCGTGTATTGAGCATCTGAAAATCCCCACCACATTTTAGAAAAGGAAGTTTATCTTCCAGGTCCCGTTCTTTGATGTGGAATTTGGATTGGCGGGATAATTGGTCCTTTCTTTTTTGAAAATTCAGTGTCAGGCCAATCATATATTGCCATGTTGGATGATTGGTTACGGCCCCAGTTGCAAGCTATACCAAGACGAAACAGACCTCAATTTTTCGAACAGGATGGTACAGTTTGTTTGTCGGTACCATCAAGGTTACAAAAAGGCATTACAAATAATGAAAATCACTTTGAAGCGGAATTTTAAAATTGAGAATTTTTTGTAAAGAAAATTAGTATTTTTTTTGTTTTCTATTATATTTGTACCTAATTAAGTAATACAACTGTTGTAACAATCTTCAATGACTTGTATTTATTATAATAAAGCTATTTTAAAAATCTTACGCGACTTTTTCAACACCCAGTATAATGAAAAAACTGGCTTTATTTATTTTTCTATTAATGAACATAGATTAGTTATAAGTGGTGTTACTTGCAAAACAAAAGAACCTAACATTTTAATATATTTCACGTATGCATATTTACATTCAATTTATCAGCAGATAGAAAAATATAGACTATGATACTATATACTTTATGTTGTTCATATAATATTATAGTATGTCGTTTTCTATTGTAATGTTTTCTAATTATAATTAAATGCAACATCAGATTAATAATCGATACGTAAATACTTTCATATAATATTATATATCTCAAATAACAAAACAACTGCTTTTTGTTGTGATTAAAATATACCAATATGAATTAATCCGTTTGGTTAATCCATCGAAAAGTATATTTTTATATTAAAATGTACATATTATTTACCTTGTAAAAAGATTTATGTTTGAAATATTTGATTTATTATTATTATATAAAAAACATATATACATTGATTTACAACATATTACCTAAATAATATAAAATATATAAATTACACATAAAATATATTATACAGACACAAAAAAAACATTAAGTAAATCCATAAATGATTTTTTTTTAATTTCTGAATTAATATTCAACTTGAAAAATAGTATAATGTTCAATTTGATGCGAAATACTACATGCGCATTAAGAAACATACAATAGATTGAAAACTATAAACATATAAAGATATACATATATACAAAAAAAGGAAAGCAGTTAAATTAGTCATTTAGATTTATCCAAGTTCCTGTTCGTGTTGCCTAATTTGCGCAACGTTTTGGCGCATTGTTTAACGTTCCTCTTCATACCTTCAACTTCAAAGTCGCTAAACCTCCTCCTATTTTCGACAGTTGGCGAGGTGGCGGGTACATGCTGAAATATAAAAACAGGTCAGAAAATAAGTCTTAGAAATCGATAGCTATTATGATCATAATTCAACTATAAAAGTGCCCCCGCGGACATCCCATTAGATCAATCGATATTATGATCGATTTTATTTTCATTGTTTATTGAAGATTATTTGTCGATTTCCCTCACTTTCTAAATCCCTTCATAAAATGAGGACTGCATTTAATAACTAAATACTTAAACACGTTCATATTTAATATGTAAAAATACAGAAAAGTCAAATAAAAATCAATTTTCGGTAGCTGAATACTACAAAAGTTTTTTTTAATATTCAATGTAGCTTTTAAAAAATGTAGGAATAAACAAAGAAACGGCAAAAGTATAAAACTTATTATTTTTAACGTTATTCTAATAATCTAAAATTGAGATTAACGGGCATAATATTCTGACTGAAAATATTTATAATAAAAATTTAAAAATGCATTATCGTTAAGAAAAATACAGAATCAAATTATAACACTCATTTTCTATATAATTAATGTACACTATGTAGATTTGTTAACCAGTATGTTAGTCGTACTAGTAGGATGTGTTAAATTGTATTTCAATGTGATGTTTCCAATTAATACATTAACATTTAAAATTGAAGTAAACACCTAATTCATGTATGGCTATATAGAGCCTATACGCTTATATATGCTTATACCATAGCGTCTCAATACTGCACAAATTAGTTACATAGTAATTTTTTAACTACACGAATGTAATTATATTTATAACTAAAATCTGTGCATTACCCCGCATATTCCGCTTATTTCATAACTGCTCGATCGTGGATCACAAGATGTTCTGTTCGATGGTTGCTCACTGGATGTTCTGTTCGATGGTTGCTCACTGGATGTTCTGTTCGATGGTTGCTCACTGGATGTTCTGTTCGATGATTGCTCACTGCTAGGTGGTTGATCCAATTGTTCCAGTAAAGAAAAAAGGTCATTTGTGATATCTTCACTTGTTAAATCCTAAAGTATAGAAAACATAATATATATATATATATATATATATATATATATATATGTA
>JAUZND010072780.1:0-16864 GCA_034780555.1 Coelogynopora nodosa
TTTAGAGCTCTACTAACAATTGCCCAGGCGGTTTGACGTTTTATCCCCAGTTGATTTGACAATGTGACGTAGTCGTCCCCTCTGTTGTAAGCATTAAGCAGGCGTCGTTTGTCTTGACTTGAAATACGGTTATACGGCATTATGTACAACTCTGATAAATTACTTTGCGAACTATTCTGGGAAGTATATTTGTGTTACTTATATATCTATCGAATCGTTGATTTCAAATTTTAAAACTTTTCTGAAATTATAGTTTCTACTAACATGGTCACACGGTTCAACTTGAACATACTTGTATTTTGACAATGCTAACTGTCAACTGATTTTCGCGATAATTATAATATTTAAATATGTTTAAGTATTATATTATATTTAAAATGTTATATTTTATGTTATATTCAAATAATTATGTTTAAATAATTTTATAGTTGGTTCAATATTAATTAAATTACGGTAACATTTTCAAAATTGATTTAATTTTCTCATATTTACTTTTAATTATAGGTAAATATGCGATAAATAACGACATTATGTATGAAAATGTAAATATATTTTATGAGTAAGACAGGTATAATTTAGACTAAATCTTATTCAATAAGACTATTTATTTACTTAGTAAAGTAGATAAGTAAATTAATAAAGTAAATAATACTAAGTAAATAAATAGTCTTATTGAATAAGATTTAGTCTAAATTATACCTGTCTTACTCATAAAATATATGTACATTTTCATACATAATCTCGTTATTTATCGCATATTTAGCCTACCTATAATTAATAGTAGTTGTTAGTAAAGTAGATTTAAGTAAATAAATAAAGTAAATAATACTAACTACTACTTTTATATACTTTTAATTTGATGAATTATTTTTATTCTCATTAAAAATAGCTCATCTACATTTGATGTGTCGCTGCCGCATTTGATGTGTCCTTGTCTACATTTGATCCGACAAAATTCACGTTTTCATATTTAAATTTTTTGCTGTCCACATTTGATCTGACATTGCCGTATTTGATCCGTCCGGTGTCTACATTTGATTGGGAAAACCTAGTATGTAGCCTACTAATCACTAAATGTTCTGTAGCAATTTTAAAAAATAATTCAGTGAAATCCATTGACTTTTATTTAAATTTAAAAGCAATTTTTAGAATTTTAATCTTTCCCTAAACTTTATCTCCAATATGGAAAGATAATAAATTAATTCTGCGGTTAGCTTCAATCTAGTTAACAACTTATGAAGGATATATTAATAATATACATATTCCTTATAAATATCGAATTTTGTAAACAATAATTTTGCACTTAAGAAACTGTAAAAATTTCACAAAAACATTTTACTGTTTCAACATTATTTTCTAGTTAAGTTGTAAAGTTAAGTTAATCCATGTAAAGTTTTTTTATTACTATTTTAATATAGTACATAACATGACCTTATATTATATTAATTACTATAACAAACCAATTTCCTTAGATTATCTTAACCCTTCATACGTGGGGGGTTATAAAATATTTCCACGTTTAAGTGTTAAATATTATTAAACTCTTTAGTTGAGCGCGATATTATTTTTATACATACAATAATTTTTTTTAAATTAATTAATTAATTAACTATAGTTACATCAAAATATTAATTTATGTTTTTCTATTCTATAATATAAAAAAAAAATTAATTAAAAATAAAATTAATGCTTTGTCGAGGAAACTAGTATTGGTCATCAACAATAAGTAAAATTTTTAATTTTTAGTCCCAAATATATGCAGCTATGATTAGTTAATATAAAACCTATTGAATACTGCACTAATATCATATTAAAATAGAACTAGCACATTGTAATTATTGCCGTCAAGATGATAATAATATATAGTGATTTTAATCGGAGGAATTGATAAATTCCAATTAAACTAATATATAATTAAAAAAGTGTTTTTAATTAGATGCTTCTAAATTTTTTTTTATTATTATCATTTTAATTTAGATAAGCAAATTTTGTATTGTAATACACTATATTTTTTTAAGATTTCATACGCGATTTGCTTTCAGTTTAATCATGCATCTCTTTCACGTAATAAACTAAAACAAATGTGTCACCGAACTGAAAATATCATGAAAAGTTGCGAAATTAATATAATGTTATATTTCTATAAAAAGAACATTTGTTCTTAAATTATTCAACAACTACAAAATAAAATTTATATAGGATTATAAATGAATACATAATGATTTATTGTATGTTTAAATATATATTTTAAATTATTATTTATAAAAATAATGATTACGTTATGAAGTATTTTTAATATAAACAAATAGCTAAACATATCAAACAAAAATTAGTCGACAATCAACAGACCAAGGCGAACTAGGAAAATAAAAACAGTCATTGCATTATAATATAGATCCGTATGTAAATATAGAACTGACAGTTCAGACGTCTTCTTCCGCTTCAAGCAGTCCATCTGAGTTAACAACAAGTTCACTTGATCTATTTTTCGTGCGTCGGCTCATCCGGTGGGCAAAACTTTGAATAACACTCTTGGCGGTCTCCCGTTTGTCACTGGTCTTCTGTATCTGGATCAGATCGTCCAACTTAGCGGCCATCCGGTTGATCACCTCCTCTAACTGGGTAATCTTACCCTCCAGCTTGCCCAAACCACAGCCTACTCCGCCTTTGCTTCCTCCCTCCGTCGCGTTGCCCGTGTTGACGCCGAGCAGGTTCCGGCGTTCTTTTAGAGCGAAGGACTGGATGATGAGGAACGTGATCAGGTCCGTGGACGGGATAATCTTGTTCCGGCAGGTAGTGGCGACAGCCCGTCGGATCCTGGTACAACAGAAGCGCGACATGCAGGCATAGAAGGTTTTCATGATGATTTCGGAAAGCATTGTGAGAAGGTTGAGTGGCGGCGGGAAGATTGAGCGTTCCTTGTACTCCTCGACCATTTTGTATCTGTCTGCCAGCCAGTGTGCTCGTGATCGCATGTCAATTCTAGAAACGGTATTGCTAAACAGCGCAATGAGGAGATTAACCAACAAAATGTTGACGATGAGAACATAGATTACATTGTAGACATACAAAACGAGTGAACTGCTCAATGTATTTGTACATTCCCCATTTTCGCAGTCGATGTTACCAGCAGTATATTCTGCAGAAAACATGCCATAAAATGCCCGTTTGAAAAGAATTAAAATTGTCTTTCCAGGTGGGAGCGGAATTTTATCTTCTTGCTTAAAACCATTTGGATAAAGTAAACCTTGAAAGACAACACCAAAAGCCACAAGAAAAATAACAAAAATGGAGAGTAACGGGATCAGGTCCTTTATGAGCATGTCACCAATCATTTTAAGTTTTGGTCCAAGAATGGGATAAATAGAGAGAATAAATATAATACGTAGAGAGAAAAATAGAAGACCTGTAAGCAGAATTGTTCTTGCCATAAATAATACTAGGTCGTGTGACTCTATATGTGGTAATACCGAATTATCGTTAAACAAGCAAAAGCAACGAGTACCAAAGCCAGCAGAAGTAATCGCAATTGCTGTCATGTCGAGCCAGTTTCTAACATCAAATAAATAATAAATTGGCGAATAAGACTTGCTTACCAAAATAAACTGACGTAATTCTTCAACGGCATAACCAGCAACAAAGGAGACGCAGACATATTCAGGGATTGTGAATTTGTAATGAAAATCGTAGAGAACCACATATGAGAAAACGAATAGAAAAACAAAATGAAAAAGTGAGTGGTAGAAGTATTTCACAGAAGGTGAGCAGAATATATGTCTGACATAGAGCAATCGTTTGAATAAACTAAGCTCATGGAAATGAATAGAATGCCGGGCAACCGCGTTGAGTTTGGCTTTATTTCGTTGTATTTGGCGTATGGGTTTCAGATCATTGGAAAACTGGTTTATAGTCATGTATATCAAAAATAGAACTGGGAACAAGGTTGTCGACCAACGCCAACCAGTTGACATACTCGATAGTTTGCCATACCAGCGTTCATCAAGGATTGCTTGACAGCAGGGTAAACACAAAAAACTGGTACATTTGGCCTTGTCTGCCAGATCAATCAATGACAAGCGTGCGTAAGACTTTAATGGAACACTTAGGGTATCTTGTGAAACTTTTTTGCCGGTAGAATTATCTTGGAGAAATATTCGGTTCAAAGCGTCAACAAGCAAACTTTCTGTAGAATCTGAAAATGTCATTAAAGTTTCTTGGACTTGTTCTGGGAAGCTTCTTTCTTTCTGTAAACGTCGTACTATCAATGTCATAAGTAAGCCCATGGGAAGCACATCAAATTGTCGCATACGAAGTAAGCAGTCGACCACACGAAATCGACCGCAAATAAGGGCAAGAAATGTGAGACTAGCATATGGAACTTCAAATATGTTACAACCATCGATCTCAACCAGCTCAAAGCCAGTCAAACCAGTAAGACACTCAAAAATGGCCTTAAAATCTCCATCAGAGATTTCCTGTTGAAAGTTTAGTTTAACATAAGAGTAGACAGCCAACCCATTTTCATAACAATCGTCAAAAAGTTCTGTCATATCTTTCGCAGAAATATTTTGTGCCCGCTCAAATGGTTCTGGTTCCGTGCTTTGCCATTCACCAGAATATTTAAAATCATTTAATAAGTCAGCATCATCGTTTTGAAGGATCTTACGCCAAACAAAGCTTTTTAAATCCATCCCTTCACGATTGTTGAGACCTTCTGAAAACAATTGTTTAATTTCATGTTTAAAAGAAATTCCTCGACTAAGTTTTCCTTTGAACTTAGTATGTGCTGACATACCATCTATGGAAGCTGCTACGTTGTCCGTCGAAATAAGAAGATGCACAATTTTTGATGTACTGAGTTCTTCTATTAAAACATTGGTACGGCCACATTCAAAAGCAAGGTCTAGAGCAGTTTTGCCTTCAGGTGTTTGAATCATTGGGTCGGCTTTGTTCTTAATAAGTAGTCGGATAATAATACTATCATCCTCACTTGAGTTTGAACAAGCGTAATGCAACGGAGTCGATCCATTATCGTCGGGAAGATCAATATCGACAGCATCAGTATTAATCAAAAATTCGACCACTTTTGCATGTCCATACAAGCAAGCTATATGTAACAAACGACGGCCATTTACGTCAGTATCGTTTGCACTCTTCTGAAAATCAGAAAGCAATTTGTTGACAACTTGGAGAAATCCATTGTGACAGGCCCATTGCAGAAACGATTCACCATCTGACAGCCAGTCGTCGAAGTTCGCTCCGTGTTTGACAAGAGCGAGAATGACATCCTCCTTGCGACCTCTTGTTGCGAAGTGAAGCACTGTTGTACCAAATTGGTCACATGAGTTTGGGTTCGCACCAAACTCAATTAATAAGTCAACCAAGCTTGATGTACCAGAAAAACACGTCCACTTGAGTGCTTCATCTAATTCATTTTGTGAAGGTTTATTTACATTAAGATGTTCTCGTATCTTAGTGGGATCTAAAGATCCAAGATACAAATTTAAATGTTTTCTAGACGTCATCACTCATAACTAATGTAAAAGTTCGTATCAGTACACTTTTTTGTCAAATTATTAAATATTTCTAACCAATCAGAAAGCATTCAGAATTGTTATTTATTTCTGTATGTTTTATAATATATGTAAACTAATTGTTACACAACCTAGTGTATATTAATTATTTTCTTCTCTGTCCACAATGTGGCGATGTGACGCTGATTGGCTAAGCTGATTACCATTGGCGAGAAAGTATGAAGTAGCGAGTTTTTGGCTTGGTTTCATACAAATTTATCTACTAATACAGGGCCGTAGGAGTAACCACAGCAGCCACAGCAATCGCCGTTATATCAAAAATCGCGAACACGCGTAATTGTACATTAGGTAGGTATTTAAATGCACTACGTTCAAAGAATAAACAGAATGATTATTTTAAATGTCTTAATTAAAGTATTATCAAAGCTACATAATGCAAAAATTTTCATAGCTGTGCGTTGATTTATAGACTATGTTTACCGCCTCGCCATACGTCCCCAGAGATTGTTTCAATTATGATTTTTCCGGAAATGAATCTAGAGTCAAATACGAGCCATGCATATAGCTTTTTTATTGAAAATAACTACATTTTTAATATTGCGCCTTTTAGAAGCTTGCCGTATCAATAGAAATCACCTTCCTAATATGGGCCTGTAATATATCGTGTATAACAATAAAATTAATTATATAAATTCCACTATTTTAATAAATTTACAATATACCAACTTACAAACTGTTGTGTTGCGTGTTATAAAGATTCTGTTTGAAACAAATGTGAATAATATTTAGCTTTCTGATATATTTTTATCTTTGTTATTATAGATATTATTAATATATATTAAGTGGAAGCGGCTATCTATTCCTCTAAAACTGCTAAAGTGTGTACAAGATATTATAAATATAAATTTATTAAGTAAATATTATTCGACGTTAATTTAGCAGTTTAAATAAATTGTATTTTTTGAGTAAAATTTATTTCAAACTATTGAAATATACATTTCTTAAACTATTTTTTTTGATAACATGATTTTTACACAAGTATCAATATTTTGACTTTTTATTTTATTGTTGAATTCAAATTTTTAAATTATTTTTAAATCTAATTGTTCCATTTAAAAGTTTGAGCTATATAATGTAACACCTGTCATAGGCGGCGGAACCTGGTGGGGCGCAGAAGAGGCTGCAGCCCCCCCTAAATTTTCGGCAGAGGGGCTTCAATATTTTTCAGCTCCCCTAAATTCTGAATGCTGAATACATATAGTAGGGGAGAGTGGGTTAATCCACACTATAAAAATTCAAAACGCACTGTATAATTTTAACTAAATGTGATGTTTACGGGATCGGCCCCATTAAATTTTAGATGTTCCGCCGCACCTGCTTGTGTACCTCTTATGATATTGCAGCGTGTTACAATATATACAGAGATGTTGGTAACTGCATGGGAAATGCAAGGGCATACTTAAAAAGGCTCATCAAACATTGATATTATATATATATATATGCTTCATTAAAAAGACACCTCAATCATGTATATAAAAATAATAACCGTGTTATTTGTTCCGTGTCTAAATAAAATGTGATAACTGTATGATCATCGTTTTGGTAACATATTGTATGTAGGCCTACATGAAAATGAATCAATTAAATGAACAATTAACCATTAGTTAATTTAATGAATTTGTCTACTTTCTTTGAACTATTATTTTTCTGCTTCGTTCTTTTATATATTTACCGATATGATTATAATTTATATAATTATATAATTGTTAACAATTAATTTAAGTAATGGACACCTGCATGGGCTGTGTTTTGACAAATGTTACAATGTATCATTTTAAATAATGTTTGATATATATCTAACTATAGACAAAAGTGTAATTATTTTGAATCAATATATATTTTAAAGTACGTCTTAAAAAAATTTGCTAAAACATAAGGTACTTAATATGGAATGCGTGTTCGGGGATATTAACGTGAGAGTATATAATTTTATTTCATGTGTTATTAATTTTTACATAAGTAATAAAAGTTTATGTAGCCTATATGTAATATATATGTATCAAAATTACTAAAACTACAAATAGAAAGGAAATAGTGTGAACTATATATAAAAGCATTTAAATATTATTTAAAACTACTTTTCTTATGTTGCAACAAACGCTTTAATTCTTTAATTTTATAAATGAATTATTATATCTATTTTTCGAAAATGTTTTTAACAGAAATAGGTCTATTGTAGATAATAATGGATCAAAATCGTTAAAAAATTATCACAAAAATATTTTTTAATTAAAAAAAATTAATTTTATTAAGTTCTAACTGCTTAACAAATAGGGCGCAGATATCGAGTTCTATTGCAAAAAATAGTGCTACCGATAATTAAAAATTTATAAAATTTATAAAATTTTTATATTAATTAGATTTAGAAATATATTTTATCGATAAGTTAGATTTGTGTCAGATTCTTATATTAGACATGCTACTAATTTAATGCAGAAATAATATTTTTAATGCATTATGTCTAACAAATTATATTATATGTGTATGCACCGATCACGTTTGTTTCCTTTCGAATTGTCGCCAATGATAATCCGATTGATTCTAGCTTTTATCGCTTAAACATATTTTATAGTTTGTCTGGTAAAGTGAGGAAACCATAGACTTTAAATATATAATCGAATTTAAATATATTCCAATCTCTTTGGAGGAAAGTCTTCTCCTCTCTCCCTCCGTATGCATATTCATGTACTATTATGAAGATTAAATGTTGTACAACACTTATCATGAAATTAAACCATTTTTAGTTAAACACAGGGAATTTCAATAAATCAATCGTAGTTTTGCATTTGGCAGAAATTTTAATAATAATTTTATTTCATTACTTTTAATATTTTGTCAAATAATAGATCTGTATTTTTTTATAAAATATTTATTTTATAGGCCTATTAGTGGTAACAAATAATAACAATAGGATATTGATAACGAAACTATTTCAAAATAAGTATGGATTGAAAAAGAACCCAATAGAGTTATATAGCAGCAGTTGAGTTATATTTAGTAAAAAAAATAACAGTGCTGAGAAAATAAATAATACAAATTATTTGTTCTAGAAAGTATTCGTACAAACAAACATCCCATATACCAGATTAAAATAAAAAAGCATTTCTTGCACAAAATGCAACAGACCTAGAACTTGATATGATGTTAAGCCAGAGCCAGAAAGAGAAAAACGTCAACCAAAGTAAAGTCTATGCATTAAAAGAATCCAAAGTCAGATTTTATTATGGTGAGGGGCTTAGGGCCATCATAGCGACGTGTTAAAATCAATTTTAGAACATGCAACCATCACTCTTCCCATAACAAACAACTAAACTATCTGATGATATAGAGAGTATGTATCTTTCAATATTATGTAAGATGAGGTGAGTTGCCCACCTCAAATTAATGTTTCTAATCCCATTTGCTTATATTTGGCACATAGGTCATAGGTATACTTCCAATAAAAATGGTATTGGATTTTTGTAATTATTATTGTTTCTTTCGTATCTTTCGCTTGTGTCTTGTTGTTGTGACTCTTGTGAGCATACGTTATTTTTTAAAGTTAGAGTGTTATCTTTTTATAATTTTTTTAATTTTCTTTAGAAACTTGAGGATTCGGAAATCTTAGGATTTAAAAAAAAAAAAATAATAAATTTTAAGACAGAACAAAATAAACTTTATAACAAATTCTTACATAAATACTTATATGAAGAATAAATTCATTTAACAACTTCTATACTATTTGTTATATATATATATATTGTACAAACCAAATTACATTTATGTTTTGTTAATTAAATATTATTTATAATTATAATTATATTAATGAAATTTCTCAGTCATTAATTGCATGCGTTGTGGATAAAGCTCATTTAATTTTAAATCTGGCTACCTTTATTTCCACGATTTTCGTAAATTTAATTACATTGGTAAATTCAAATTCAAATCCAAATTCATAATTTGTTTTTAATTATCAATTTATGGAAAATTGTAATTTAAAAATATCATGTGATTTCTCAATTTAAAAACTAATATTAATTTTAAGGTAGTCTTATTCTTCGAAATTCATTCATTGCAAAATATTCAACAATTTATACATAGCTTTTTTATTCCAGTCCAGTTATTCTTATCCTTCTGCACCATTCCACGTTACTATTCATGTCCAAATGAACCCAGTAACGACGACAAAACCTGGGGAATTATGGAAGTTTGAGGGAAATACCAACTCACGGGGAGCGCCTGTGTTCTGGGCTAACACATATTTTTATATCGTTGTCGGAAGCTGTGCGTCCATATTTCCGTTTCAATCATAGACTTAAATTATTATTGGTTATTGTTCCAAAATGTATTTCATTTCAATCCTGACCATCTGTTTTGAGAAGCAGCATTAAACCGCTCAGCTTACCACATGTTTGAAGTTGGACGAGATCTGCACCCCTCCAATTCAAGCCGACTGATAATCTTGACTTCTCTCAATATTTTTATTTAAAATATGGCTGGGTTTATGGGAAGGGAAACTATTTCGTATATAGGCCTACATCTTGTAAATTTTATACAATTCGCAATCGTTTCCTTTTATATTGATTGTAAATATATATATAGGTTTCAAATGTTAATTAGTTCATTTTAATACTATATTTGTCTACATTAATTGTTCTAAACAAAACAATAAAGCAATTTTTTATCATAAATTTGTTTACAACTAATTTTTCATTTGAACAAATCAGTAAACAAAAATTTTCTTTTATGCCATATTATTTGAAATGTCTGTGCACAGCAAAACTGTGTATTGTACTTTTAAGTTACCTATAAAATAATTATTTATTGTTTAATAATATTTTTGTTCATTAAGAATCAATAAATAATAAATTTAACTGATATTAACTATTTTAGATACACATCATACTTACTATTTAGAAGTTCTTTATCTTTCTTATAATATTTTTTTATTTTTAGGGAACTTTTTCTGGTTTGATGTATTTTCAAATATTTAAACAAATACACTATACTTATTTATTTCTATAAATTATATTTAAAAAGTAGGCTTTTATAAGTCCATATAGCAGAAATTATTTAATAGTAAAACAGAAACGTAAAATATAATATATAATATAAATTTTTCATTATTTAAATTGCATGTTAATGTAGGGTCCATTGGGTTATTATATTTTATTGTGATCTGTGTTTATATGAAAATACACTCCCATTATACTTTTCTACCAGGTATGCTGACGTTTTATAATTTACATCTAAATTTTTCTATGTAAAGAGTCTCCAACTAACTTTGGATAATTTAATTATTTGATTTTATTATGTATTTTTGTGCGCTAATAATTAAATATATTTAAATAAACTTCAATTTGTTATCATGTACAAAAATATAAGTGTGTTTATGATATTGTATTCTTATATGTTAAAAGGTGAGCTGTTAGGTTTCATTTTGAAAAATTAATAAAATTGAGAATTTTTTGACATATACAATATATTTGTTAGAATTATAATTACTTATTACAAAGTTTTACGTGAAAAAATCAGACACTCATGTGAACAACTAGCAATTCAATGATTGATTGTGGTAATGTGTAGATATTTTGTGATGATTGTAGCAATTTTGTGGTACTGTGGTACTACAGTAACATAGGCTTTTTATATATATCTCTATATTAAAAGTTTGTAGGTATAGTATAATAATATATAGTAAGTACACATCAAAAGAGTTGTCAATAGTTTGTGTGACCTCCACGAGATAATGTCATAGCTGCCAAACGAGCAGGAAAAGATTAAAGCAAGCATTTGAATAAGTCCATGTCATACTCTAACTTTCTGAGGACATCGCGAAGAATAGTTTGCATAGTTACAATGTCATGATCATTAAGTGTATGAAGAGTAGATTCGACTCAGTCTGTCCTTAATAATCAAACCTAAATTCTCACATGAGATTCAATTTAGGAAAATTACAAGGCTAATGGGTATTATTGAAGAAGTCAATGTTGTAATCCTTCAAAAGTTATTGTGTTGCTAGAGCTTTGAAGCATACAGGGCCTTATCATGTAGGAAGGTTACTTCTTTAGGGTCTAGCACATTTTCTTCTTTCTCCAAGAAAAAAATGGCGGATTGGATGAGGATTGTGTACCTAAAATATTCACCAGTCCAAGTTTGTCCATTTTCATTGACCACCCACATCATCTTTTTTGCTGAGAAACAAACGAAGATTCCAATACAAACTGGATGTGCTATTAAATGACTACTAGATGTACACCTGGCGATAACGCTCTTGTTCTTCAATTTCATCAATGGAGGTTACCCAAACTCTCTTTCTGATGGTTGGGTATACGACTGATATATAAATAAAGAATTCAGCACTGCACACAGCACTAATAAAATTAGCAGCATCCCCTAGACTCTGGTATACTCACAAAACCAAAGGCGGTTTTCATGTTGTTGAAGTGTCTCATGAGGTTTCTGGATGACATTGAAGGGCTTCATCTTAATGGAATGCACGTAACGTTGAACTGTTCAGCGAGAAGTATTTGGACCATCTCCTGTAGCTGTTGTAATATGTTGTGTCAATTTCCGTATACTTTTCTTTTGTATTTTTGAACTTAATCGAATATTCCTCTTTTCATGTTCGTTCAAGATGCCGCATTCTTTACCAATGTTTTTTTCATTTTGAAATCGTTCCAGTTTATCTTTACAAATTCTTCGCTTCGCCCAATTATTTCAGCTAACCATGATCTTGTAATGAAGTTTTCAGGCGCATCTTCAGCCTGTTTAAATGTTATTTTTCTAATTCTATCAACAAATCTATTTTTTATGTGTCGACCACATACTTAAATTTTAGATTTTTTATAATCAAACAACAAGGTATGGTGCAGCAGCATTGCATTTAAAATTACACAAATCAAACATAGATATTTAATTTAATAATTAATTAGAGTTTAAAAAATAGTTTAGATTTTTATATGTTAACTATGTTCTATACTAGATGAATGTATAATATGATGTTTACAAATTATTTACTCTAACAAAAATTCAATTGATTTATTCATTATTATTTATATTTATTAATAAGGGCCTACTACTGCATAAGTAGTAAATTAAAAGACTTTCGAATAATCACGCATACAATGTTTTAAATGCTTGAAAAATTAACGAAAACGAGTTGCAAATATGCTTAGCTAAGATTCAACTTATATAATTAGGTAGAATCAACATACAACCCATATTATATATTACAGGGGCGTAGGAGTGCCGGGAGCCGGGAGACACGGGCCCCATTTTATATTTTTGGGGGCTACCACTATGTTTGCTCTCCCCCAACTTTTTACATCAAAAATTTTTGGTAAAATCATAAAATTTTTTCCTTACGATGTTTTAAAACATTACTTTATTTCGATTTTTTTTGGGTCTAGACCCCCACTTTAGTTAAGCTTCCATTTAGATTAGCTGCCAACTTTGAGACTATGAATCAGGATTAATGCAATTAGAGCATGCATCTTATGTTAGTTTTCCAATTATTTTACAGCTGAAAATGTCTTGTTTTCCGTCTGCGATTTTCCATTTAGACTTTTTTCTAAAAATTATATTTTAAAGATTGTTTATTGGAATCTAAAATAAAATTAAGTTGAAAAAAATTATTTTTGAAATGTTACAGTGATATATTTTGAATGCTTCAACTAATAATTAAAAAATCATGCTATGATTATCAGATGTGTTGAAAAAATTTCAATATTTGACACAACAATCATGGTATCTCGATTTCATTTTAATATATAACGTTATATTAAAAATTCCCATCTGTACTATAATAATAAGAGAATGTAATACAATTTATATTGCCTGGTAAAGCCGGCAATATAAACATATTAATATAATTAATCTTCAGCTTCTTCGCGTCTATTATGACACAAATAATAAAATTTTCTTCTAAAGCCTCTATTTTATTTTATGAATTTGCAGACATTTTTGCGTATCAAAATTTTGCACATATATAATTTTCTATTTGATTACGCCTTTGTGTTTACTAAGGTTTGCAAGGTTTCTCTTATTCATATTATTAATTATTGTTTTGTATTTATATATATTGTTTGCCTTTGTCATCCAGTGACGCTCTATAAAGTAATGTTAACTGGTATGCATGCAGTTAGGCATAATACAGTGGCGATATTAAATATCGATCATAGAATTGTGTGCATCGAGTACGTACATACAATTTCTGCTTACCATATAAATGCTAGTGAAGTGAACAGTAACTTATTACTGACCGGAAATGATTTCCCAAGCTACAATTATCCACTTCGTAATACATACAGACCACTTGGAAATGTAATTGTTCACTTGGAGATCACGTATCACAATCGTAAACATTGATTATAAACAAGGATAGATATCTATGTGTATCTTGGAGACATTTGTGATTGAAACATTAACTATATAACAATATTATGAGACTTCTAACTTCTTCACTTTGAACTATAGCATTATTTATTTTATCTAGCTGAAATTATTATCTAAATATTTTGGAAACAATTATTTTCTATAATTGCAATATAATGTTCTTTTTATTCATCGAACGCATCGATTTATAATTACCTGTTTTGGTACAATATTTAATATTGTAATAATATTTAATTTATAATATTGTCCAGTAGGCTTAACAACTTTTTGAAATTAGGCTTGTTTATCTAAAAATTAATCAATTCCGGTCATCAGATGTTTTAGATACTTTTCTATACAAATGTCTTTGACTAACTTAAAATGATGCATCTTTATAATATTGAGTTACATATTTTACATTTATTCTTTAATAAAATTAATAAATCTCTTTTGTTCATTTTTTGATAAAAAAAGTTTATTTTTTAATCTTTGAAAAAAAGCGTTTGAAACTCTAACGATTGATTAGGTCGAGATCCATTTAAGAGCGAGATATGTTCAATGTGATCAGAATAGCTCGTTGTTCAATTAAACAATTCTCAGATTCGTGTTATTCATTAATTTTATTAACTTTGTCTATATCGTTATAACTCGACTACCCCCATCTCCCTTCCTACCTCCCCCCCCCCCACCGTCCTACCCCCGCCCCCATCCACCCTTACATGGAAAAGGTGGGTGCAGGGTGCAGGTTTGTTTTAGTTATTTGTGAATTATTCATTATGACATGAACTGTTTATATTTATTATTTTTAAATCGGTCATGACAAGTTTTTAAATCGTCAAAATTAACTAACCTAAATATCCAGCTTTTTAATTAGCATAATTTAACTATTATTATATTCAATGAAACAATATATACGTGTATTTATCCCAAAATAAATTATGACAGCAAATACATTGTCAACGTAATATTATTATGTATATCAATTATTTTTGCTTTATTATTTTAAAAAATATTGCTGAAGCAATTCTATATGTATAAATAATACTAAAACAAATTATTATAAAAAAATCGACATTCTACGGAAAACAACATAATTCGTTGAATAAATATTTGATTGATTCGACATTATAATTAGTTTTGTTTTATTGTTACGAGTAAAATGCTTTGGTAATTTTAATTTAATATTATAAATCCATTTTTAATATTCATTGTCTGGTCACTTTTGTCATTGATAAAAGGGGGGAGGGAAAAAAAGGAAGTGTGGGAAGAAAAAAAAGAATGCCCCACTCACTAAATCATATGAGCAAGATTTAGCAAAATCATATGGGCAGGACACACATTCAAATGTAATCGATATTTGATTATCGATTGGCGTAGGTAGGTTATATTATGATATTTCTATATATATATGATGAATAGATGGCTTCCTCTCAGCAGCATTAGTTGTTAATAAAATAGAATAGAAGCACTTATTGCTGCAATTAATTAATAAATATGTTTGGCGAATTATAAAGAAGTCTTCATTTTCAGTGTTAAACACCATAATTATATTCAGAAATTACAAAGAAAGAGTGAGAGAAGAAAAAACAAATCATATTTTGTGAACTAAAATCAGTCAGCATGAGAGATGGCGGCAAACATACCCGCAAGTCAAATTATAAAATCGACAGAATATGAAATATCAGAGGAAAGCAAAAACCATGGCAATGTTACATAATAAGTTTAATAAGTTCTTCACATTCGAACTTGCTTTCATGTTGATGGTGAATTTTAACTTTGTGATTATAAGAGGTATATTTATGATTGATATTTTTATAGTTTTACGAATTCGATTCACGTTTCATTAAAACATAGTACAAGAAAACAATAATATAAAACATCTAATATTTTAAATATAATAAATTCAACGCAATATAAAAATACTTTTTAGATATTATATTTTATTATTATTTATATTTTATTGTATAATAATTACGCATTAGTATATCAACTAAAATGAATTTATGTCATCGTAAAAATAAAATAATTTATATATTATATAACATCAGATAATTTATTAAAAAATTTGGATTACTCCATAATCACATATTAATACAAAAAATGTAAAATAGTGATAACAAATAAGTCAAATTTTCTTGGCATAATAAAATTAATAGCCAACAATATTTTTGAATTGCCCGGATTATAGATTAATTGAAATCAAGTGTGTAGAAAAATGTTTTAGAAAAATAGCGTTCCTTTTACTTCGCTATGGTAACGATGTAGTAATATATTCCGCGATTAAAATTGATACTATTGTGTAGATCATAAATATTTGAAGCTCATCATAAAAAATAATTAATAAAAGTCTCTTTCATTTGGTGTTAAATATTTCATGTTTTTTTATCTTGCAATTTAAAAAAGTGTCAAGAAAAGTAAAAAGTGTTTAGAAGAGTAATATTTTCATTTAAATTTCAAACCAATAAAGTCTACTTTTTTAATACGAGCATTTCTATGAATGGGCAGAAAAGTTCAATTTACTTTACGAAAATTGTAAGCGATGTATTTGAAATGAATGAGGGAAAGCTGTATTCTGTAATTACTCCATACTCCATCTGAAAGCTGAAATCTGTAATTACTCCATGGTATTTGTTTCTGTGGATTTTAAAATAATCCGTAGAAACAAATAAGATATTGTTTACTGACATTTGATATCACGTGTTTATTTTCACCAGGCAAAAATGTACCGTGGTATATTTTTGCCTGGATATTTTCAATACTAAAAGATAGGAAAAAGTCAAATTTTCAAAAGGTATATTTTTGCCTGCTTATTGAAGAGAGCAAATCGATTACTGAAAATTCACAAAAATGTTTCAACTTCAACAAAACGTAAAATACTATAGGATAATTATGAAAGCAGAAAGGCACCACTTTTA
>JAUZND010072791.1:0-16863 GCA_034780555.1 Coelogynopora nodosa
ATTGATTAATATTTGAAATATCAAAGGTTATCAGCATGAATTTTAACACAGAGAGATAGGAAGGCCATGGTATAATACTATATTACCAAGGTTACTAATACATACCATCATGAGGACATTTATGATTTGTCTGCATGCATAATTACTGTCATGGGTACAAAAATATATTTGATTACTAAGTAATACATGTATATTTGTGCCTAAACAGATTTAGTTACATAGTATCCAATCAGTAACTTACATTGGAATATATAACTTTTACTTATTATATTATTGAATATTTACCTTATATTAAAAATGTCAACAATTTTTTCAGTCAGGAAAAATGACAGTTTTAAAATTTTCAGGCGTTGTTAGAAGTTTATATTAATTAAATTATTGTATATACTGTATAGTGACCTTGATACCATCAACTGGTTCACTGCTAAGTATAATAACATATATTTCAACAATAGCCCGATTTTAACTCAAATTTGATGCGATGGTCAAAATAATGATAATAACATAATTTTATGGGATTGAAAATATGAAACATTCATGAGAGGTCATATTTTCTTGAAACAACCGGAATATAAGTTTTCGTCTTAAGAGTAACTACATTGTTATCTGTATTCTCAACAAGAAGTAATGGGGCTCTCTTATTACCACTAGCGGCTTTTTTTATATACATTACTACCCTGACTACAAGCCCGATTATTGTAAATAGTTCTATCATCATAATAACGCCGCATTCCCCCTTGCGCCCCCTGATTGTTCCAGACGAGCAATCAGCCAGAACAGCACAGTCTCGGTCGGGCCACCGGACGGCCCTCCGGCCTGCTCCCTGACCCCAGCGAGAACCCGGAGGAGTTCGTCTTCCGCCCGGCCCCCCAGGGTGTGACCATCAAGTGCCGCATCTCACGAGACAAGCGGGGCGTCGACCGGGGCATGTTCCCCACCTACTTCCTCCACCTGGAGCGGGACGACGGGAAGCGGGTCTTCCTACTCGCGGGCCGACGCCGGAAGCGGTCCGCGACGAGCAACTACCTGATCTCGTTCGACGCGACTGATCTGTCGCGGGCGGGGGACAGCTTCTCGGGGAAACTGCGGGCCAACTTCCTGGGCACGCAGTTCACGGTGTACGACAGTGGGAAGAACCCGCGTCGGCCGGGGGGGTCGGCGATGGGGCTAGCGGGGTTGGATGAGGTGGTTGAGGAGCGGCGGGAGTTGGCGGCGGTCATCTATGTGAGTGACTCACTCTGCTCTATTAGCAGGGGATGTCAATGTGGATGATGATCAATGTATGGCAATATCGATCAAAAGATATCTACTAGAAGCGACTCATTTGCAAAGGATATTTTTAATGTGTGAAATTTATGATAATTGTTTCGTTTAATATCTTGAATACTAATTCTGTTGAGGTGTCTTTTAATTTTTTACATAGAATTTTTTATATTATTATAAAAATTGTTAATGCGGTAATATTTTACTAATTTAAATTTGGCCAGATAAAAAAACTTTTATTTTTCCAACAATATTTAAGAACTAATTTGTTAAAAAATTAATATACTTTTTAAAAACACACAATTTGATACATTTAAATAATTGATTTATCACTTTTTTTTCTTCATAATCAATATTTTATATGCAACTGAGCTGTTTGTTACATTTATTGTATCGATTTTGTCAAACAACTGAAATTTTGTAACGACCAGATTAATTTAGTTAATATTTTAATTAAATCAAATATTTACTTATCCTGTGTCTTCCGCGCTGATTTGCTTATTACATTTATTATGTAGGATAACACATCGAAACTATTAATTAACTCAATTGGAGAAATACACATTATGGATCTCACATTGAGTGCCCATAATTGTGGACCTAGTAAAACTATGAAATCAGCCAGAACATAAATCTATAATTCTCAGCACATTTGTGTATTAATAATATTATGCAAGAATGGGTAATTTGTACTCAGATGTTGAGCTGCTTATGTTTTAAGTAGCAGATATCTGTAATTTACTCATACTAGGCAATTTAAAAAATATATTTTGATAAAGAGAGCCCTGAAACGGCTAGAAATGTTATGGGGGTGTTTTACTAAATCTTATTAATAGTTGACTTTACAAATTGCGAAGCAAAAATGTTCTCTATTAAATGTCAAATATACTTGGAAAAACATTAATATTTTGAAAATGTAAATACATTATATACTACTGATCAAAATTTAATATAATAATATACCAATGTAAACTAAAAAGTCTACAAAGTCGAAGAATGTTACAATAACAGTAGCCCTTTGACTGCTGGAAGCAGCATGTCATGAGAAATGTTCATAAATAGTGAACCAAGTGAAAATGGTTCGTCGTCGGGGACACTTACCGATCACACTGACTGATGTAGATTATTATCGATTCATAGTTCCGTAATCAGTGTGTCTTCTCCTGTAGCAAGTTACCATGACAATCGGTCTTGGTCTATTTCAGGACACAAATGTTCTCGGGTTCAAAGGTCCACGAAGAATGACAATTATCATCCCTGGAATGAACCAGAATCACGAAAGAATTGAAATGAGACCTAAAGCGGTGAGTTAAAACCCGCCTAACTGTCGCTTCCGTATTGGGTTCTATAATATACCCAATGGCTAGCTACTCTTGTGGTTAACTAAATCAATGCATATGTTTGGCAAGAGTTTTTAAGTGATAATTAAATGTAATTTTTGGAAGGCGTCATTTAAGGTTATCTGAAATCTAATAGAAATTAGCGCAATGAGTGAAAGTTGATTGAAAACTCTTTTATAATTATAAGTTTGTTTAATCATAACTTTTTAAATCTATTTAAACGATTTTTTAAAATTTTATTTCTTATTATTATTAATATCTTAAATAATTTAAACGAAAAAATAATAAAAATGAAAGTCACCAATTTTTCATTGCATAAGGTTTATGCAGGATTATATGCCCTATTATATTATACTGTAGTCAATTACTCGATTCTGCATTTTATAATCCTCAGTATCTAATTATACATAATAATTATTCAGCATAATTGCTGAAATTCTTTTAGAAATTAAAAGCACTTCATTGTCCTAATTGCATTATTTTGTTATGAAATGTTTCCTTATTTATTAAATTTCTGTGATCGTTAATAAATTTTGCTTTAAGTAAAAAATGTATAAATCATCCCTACAATATTTGAGTAAACTCAGTCAGTCTTTTTATCATAAAGTTAAACTTTTATAGAATATGGGCGGCCGGGTCAGATTAACTCGTGTGCTAACATAACCTGTCAACGTTGTTGCGAATTCAAAGGACAAACCATTGTCCTATTTAATTTCACAAATATACCAACCAGTTTGACATCAATTTAGTACAACTAATAAAATATTTAACATATTATTTGCAGTTACATTAATTGCCAACCTCATTTGTTTAGTTTTGTTATATTAACCGAGCTATTAACTTTTGTTTTTATGGTTAAAGCGATAACAGACCGCTCCTATTGATTGTCATAAACTAATATTATAAGGCAACACATTCGACCAAGCAGAACATGCTGAAATAAGTTTATTTACATTATTTAGCAATGTGTGCGACTATCCTTGAATTTATAAATAGCAGAAATGTTTTTCTTCACAACTGTAAAACATTCATTCTGGTGTTCTTATCATCATATTAAATTGGTTATATAATGTTTTTAAGATTTAAATAATTTTGTTCATTATTTCAACGTTGAGCACTATTTTAAACTTTAGTTTAATTTTATACTTAGCATATTGTTTGTTTCTCTAGACAGTCTATCTAGTATTGGCAATCTTCAATAAATGCATTATATTGTTATTAGTTGTACCCTGTTAAAGTAATGGGAGGTCTTTAGATTAAAGTCAATATTGTCATATTAAAATTGTTCACTACTTTAATGGTATATGTTGCCATGAAACTATTACAAACTATTATATATAACTATATAATGTCATATACTAAGTCACTCTACAATGTTTTTTTATCTGCAAAAATACAGACGAAGCTAAATTTATAATGGTTAGAAACTTTAAAAAATATAACTGCTTTTCATCGTAATGTAATAAAAATCTTAATTGAACAGAACTAAATGGCCAATGTTGTATTATGTGTTAATTAATGTTATTTTAATAAATAGATATAAGATGTTAATGTTATAGAAATGATAATTTTACAATTATTGTCTTGAAATATCACTGATAACGTTATTAACTTTCAATTATTTATTTTGTAATCAGCATTTTTTTCTATTTTTTATGAACACGACTATTATTTTTTATACAAAATAACTTGATTTAATTATTTAAAACTTTTTAACATAAATAAATTAAAATATATGCAGGATTAATTTACTTATTTATAAATTATTACTAAACGCGTCGCGGTTTAAATGTTCAATCCGTTTACATTTATAATTCAGTAGCATATCATAAAAATGATCGTGTTTATATTAACTTAGATTTACACCAATATTTTGTAATGAATAATTGGAGCAAAATCCATTTTCTTGTAAATGATTAAATTAGATTTAATTAGTTATAAAAAATAAAATTGACGTAAACATGAACAGCTCCGTTTCATAATTTATTTAATTTTTTAAATAGTTTGTCATAAAAAATTGCACATAACTTTAAAACAACTATTCTTTCAGTATATATATTTTTTAACAACTAAGAATTTGTATTTTTTTACATGTTCATTAAAGACTAATTAGTAGAGGGTATGCGAATGAATTATTGTTTAAGAGAGAACAGCTTTGCTACTGAACTGTACTACATATACTGCTACCATACTTTATAATTTATTAGTTTTGTTTTTATGGTTTTTGTAAAGTTGTAACAACGTTAAGTACATGAGTTTGGAATGCGAGCAACCATAAAATATAATGTACGCAAGTTTTGAATGCCAACTACAACAGTCTATGTATGATTTAGTACGCTATGTACTATAATAAAAAATGGTAAAACTCCATTATGTAGTTTTAAACCGTTATCAATGTACATTGTATTATGCAATATAAAGTAATACAAATTTAGTATTATTCCCGCTGAGAAATTATAGTAACATATAGCCAATATAGTCAATAGAGCTACTATTGACTGTTGATGCCACATTAAGAGTGAACTGTCTATGCGACAACTCCCAATTAAGATACCCAGCCAGTGATTAACATTTTATTTGAATTCGGTAATTTACCAAAAAATATTCATATCAAATTGTTTAGAATATGTTTAATTTCTCTTTCAAATATTTTTACTATTCAACTTTTTATTATGATGTACTATTCTGTTCTTAACATTTGTTAATTGACATTACGTAATATATTGTCATAATTGCCCCGTTTGCATAAGTGAAGCATATTATTACCCTCTCTATGTTTCTTCTTCGTTTTTGTCAGTCTGTTAAAAAAAATTTTTTTAAAGATAAATTATGAATATAATAGTTTTATTAATTTACTGTTATCGAGATTTAATCACTTTGTTCAGAAAAAACGTGAACAGTAAGAAATGTTTTTTTGTGTTATTTTTTTATTCTGTCTATTGATATTTCCTAAATATCTTCCTCTTGCAAACATGATGTTCAGCTATTACAAAGTATAACGTGTTCCCTGAAAAGCCTCAACATATTTTTCTCAATAAAATTATCCCAAAAAATCAGTATATATCACGAATGATCTAGTCTGTTTATTTTCTCAAGTTATGTTGTCTTAGGCGACTCCGTTTTCTCTTTTTTTTGACTTCTGAGTTTTTGTTTTTCTGTTTTGTAAACAGTTGTGGCTGCTAGATTATTGAAGGGTCTTATATTTTCTGTAATTGAACGCTGACAAGGTAGCCTTATTCTTCTAATAGAAAAGGTTTCACTTCTTTGGGAATGGGACTGGAACAATCGAGTACAGTGTTGTAGTTCACAATGTTTGGTTCCTGGTTGCGTGGTTGTTAGTTGGTAGCTCACAGAATTATTCTGAAGATCTGTCTGTGAAGCAGTACTGTATAACATCTTTGTTTTTGGTTAGGGGCTTTCTTAATTGTATAAAAATAACTTTGCAGGCGTTTATTTGATTTATATTTAAACGTTTTTTGTTGTAAGTAATTAAATGATCGAACAGTTAAGTTCGATATTAATGAAAAGATTTTTTGACCGTACTTTAAAATGGTAAGTTCTGAATTAATGAAAACGACCTTATATAGATAAATAGCTGTACATTATATATATATACCTATCATTACTCGTACTATTATATCTATTATATTTTACAATATTTTCTGTTTGAATCAGTATGATAATCTAGGCGTTTAATATTTTTTTAAATTTTAGTTTTATATTTTATATTATATTAAAAATAGTAACTGTTTATATAGTTGCTATCTTTACAGTCAATCTTTCAATTACTGTACAGTCATATTAAAATAACAGAAAAAATGAACAATGATTACAACCCTTATCAAGGGATTGTGTGTCTAGGAGTGGAACAGTTTATCCCATAACCTAATATGTTTGAGCAGGATAGAAATAACTCTCATCATCTGTAAACCAATAACACGAAATAGTATTGGTTGTGTGCTGTTTTAGTGGTTTTTGTTTCAGAAAGTCCCGAGGGATGAATTCAATTTTCTGTCACATACATATTCAAATGTGATATTTTTTGAGTTTGTCATATCTCGTCTGCAGTAATACAATTTATTTGTATATTATGAAAAAATATTGATTATCTCTTGCTATTGATGTTTTTTGTGCATTAATTTATGGTTTACTCTTTTTTAACCCCATCCACACGTAAAAGGGGTGTTTGGGGGCGGATTCTGCGGAGAAATATATGCTCCTGCGACTTTTCCTAAAATGAAGTTTTGAAACTTATAGAGTTATATTTATTGTAATATACCCATGGGGCCAGGTTTGGGTGACTGGCCTTGAAAAAATTAGAATATTTATTAAAACTAAAGCACATTATTGTAATATATGCTCCTGCGACTTTTCCTAAAATGAAGTTTTGAAATTTATAATGAAAGTTATATTTATTGTAATGTACCAGGTTTGGGTGACTGGCCTTGAAAAAATTAGAATATTTATTAAAACTAAAGCACATTTTTGTAATGTATTTATTTATTATGCTTCTGTTCGAAAAATATTTTTATTTTACCCATGTTCATTGTCCATTCAAAGTAAGCATTCTCGGTCACGCTGTATTATGATTTTATTGGAAATTACAATGCTGTTAAATGTATTAGCTGCATTATGTATATTTGGGCTAAAAAACACTATTTAACATATTATCTATAACTTATGCCAAGTTTTGTGACTATACGAAACATTTAAAATTAATTGAGGGGGCTAAAAAGCTCCGTGTAGATAGGGGAATAATAATATTTCGTTGGCGTCATAATGTAAATGGAAATTGTGTTTAGACTGATGATAAAATGTAGTCAACTATAATTATGTTACTGCCGATTTTTTTTTAATAGGTAGAATATTTAATTAATTTTTATAATAAGTATTTTTATGTGTAATATTTATTCTGATTAATTATTATATAGACATTTTTTGTATCGTTTTATTTTAAAAGTTTAAATAATTTTAAAAATATAAAGATTTGATGCTAATTTTTACTCTTTCTAGAGTTCGGTAACTATATTTTTTATACTTATTATGTAAGTATGACTCTGTCTTAAATTATACCTAGTACACAAAGCGCTTTAATAAACCTATTGGGGAGGGGGTCAAATTAACCTATTATTATTTAACATGTAGAGTTAAATATTTTTGATTAATTAGTACATTATGGTGTATTTTTTTAGTACGATTCTAAATATATAATTTATTTTTTAATCAGACTCTTAGCTAGCTGTCTATTTTGTACGTAAGTGATCAGCGAAGTTTTAAGCCTAAAAGTTTAAATACGTAAAATATAATATAAAAGGTCATTTTTATCTCATTTTTAGTTTTGTATTACATGGTCAACTTCTCCAGTATATTCTATGAACATTTTTAGAATCGAACGTGCATTAAACATTAATTAGGTACCTACTGACCAGCCCATAATAATCGCCTTAGTAGTAGAATTTGAGTAGTAAATGATTAAATATCGGTGGGTCGGTCAGTTTGATTCCTGTCTTGGTGCTTCTAGAGTTAAGTACAGTTTCTAAATCAAATTATTGCATGGAATAAAAAATAATAGTTTGTAATTTTTACTTAAGTTCCTCCGTTAAGTTTTAGGAATACAGAGGCTTGGCATTGCATTAAAACTGAAATTACAACAAATATTAATTTTTTTATTAAAGCTTTTTATCAAGAAATGATTATGACTTATTTATTAGTAAGTATTTTCCTGTACTAAGTATGATTCATTTATTATTTAATTCTATTTTTATTATAGCGGGATATTACACTGTTTCCTTTAAAGGATTGTAACTACCAGGGGATATCACTTTTTTGTTGACAGGAAACGGACAGTCTGATTGAGCGACAAAAGCGGAAGGCGATGACAAACTTGCTGGAATTGCACAACAAAACACCCGTGTGGAATGAAGGTATACATTTCCATTTAAATTTATATATATTTCTGTGGTTTATTATACTTATAACATTAATTTTTAATACAGCTTAGAATTTGAGATAAGTTAGTGATAATAACGGGATGTAAATAATTAAATCAATATCCGTTTCTTCCGGCATTATCTGTTATTTCCTTTCATTTTTTAATTATTCACTAAAATTGAGTTCATGCATGATATACAATTTAAACTTTAGTATACAGCAAAATATCTTGTCGATAATCAAAAACATTATTCATTAATAATTTATAAAGGATATAAAGTACTGAAATGATTTCCGTGCTTCCGTGAAATATTTATACTCACTGCCATGAAAACACTCGAATAGAGTAAGGTTCTAAAAATGTTAATATTAAATAATAAATACCTAAAAATATGAAATATAAAAATATTTAAAAAATATATATATAAAAACACGCCAGTTTGCGCATTCTAAGGGTGTTATCTTAGAAAGGTTTGAATAACTGTACTAGTCGAGTGATGGTTATCTAGGAACAGACTTGAGCTAGTCGAGAGTTAGCGAACCTTACTGTTGTTGTTTGGCATGATATACTCATCAAAAAATAACATAAAAAATTAAGAGACTAATATAATCGAAATCTTTTTGTTTGTTAATATTCAACATACTTTTTTTAATACCATTTTTGCAGATTTTTGTTTTTAGTTTAAATTAGAAATTGGATACTGAAATCATTGTTTGATTAGTGGATGTGGGTAGCATGTTTTGGATATATTATACGCAGTGACAGGGTTACTTATATATACCATTTTATATATTCATAATTGTGCGTAGAATCAGATATTCTTATTTCATGTTTTCTTGAAATATATTTTTGTTGTGTGTGATAAAAATCATTCAAGTGCTCTATTAGCAACGAAATCAGTAACTATATAAATTTAAATATTCAGTCACGTTTGATCCGCTTTACAGGCATAAATAATTCTTAGTCCGGTATTTAATAGGCTTATTGAAGAAAGATTAAGCAGAGATGAAAACTAAATCAAACATATTAAAAATAATGCCTAGATAATGCAAATTTAATCTAGACACAATAATTTGTTTTGAGATAAATTATTTATTATAATATAGAGACTCGATAGATTGGTAAACATATTAGTAATAACGTATTGATATGAATAAACGAAAAACCAGTCCACTATAATATGTAACTTATATTATATAATATGTAACACATTGACAAGGAAGGTAAACCTGCCAATGTTAAAATCGTGAAGTGTGAATCTTGATACAGTATGAGATGTCTATGTGTAGATTCTTTAGTATTCTTACATTTGGATTATGGTAATATTTATAATTTCATAAATATCATTAAAATTAAGCAAAATGAAAGAAAGATGTATTAGTATACTACTTTGTGATTTATTGTGATTTACTTTGATATCTTCAAAACAATTTTTATTTAAAAAATCAATAAAATTAATGACTAGACAACAGTTAATTACGACATTTACGTTAAACCACATGATTAATATATTAAATCTTAAAAGCTTATATATAATCAATGTGTTAGAATATTAAAGACGACTTAAAATGTGTTCAATTTTTGCTCCCCCCCATTTGCCGTTTTACTGTTAAAAAAATTCATTATTTTTGTTAAATTTGATTAAAACTTTAATTATACTTATCTTTTACAAAGTCTACATCATTATTGACTAATATTCATACTTAAATTTACCTTTTCAACTGCTTATAATTTAATTTATTCTTTCGTTATTGCCGCTATTTCTCCGCATTTAGTTTTATTCCTTCACAAAAAAATTAATTATAGTGTTGACAATTATTATAGAATTTTCAATCAATGAACCATTGTTTACGCTTAGTAGCAGAAAGTTTTTTTTATCGTAAGCATATATTTACATTATATCAAGTTTTGAAATACGTTGTTAAATCTAGTATTTAACTCCTACTTAGGCAAACCTTCCAAGTATATTAAAATAGAGCAAAAATTAGATAAATACATACAAAAGTTGCCTGTCTCTGTTTTCAGTGAGTATTACAAAATAGAAAATCGCTTGAAGCTATTGAGAAAGCCAAACACACATAATCCATTAAAAACTTGTATCATATATTGAATAAAAATATTGCCTATAATAATATAGGTATTCAAAATAAACAGTACTGTTTCTCATCAAAAATAAACCAGTACTAATTTGCTTTATATAATATTTAACACGTAGTATTTCTTGATTTGACACAAAATGGTCATAGAAGATAATGTTATGAGAAAATATCATTATAGGTAGGAGAAATTAACTTATATCTGACATTTTAAAATATATTTCCTTTATTTACCGAGAAGGATATATATATATATATATATATGTCATACAATATATTAAATTTAACTGGCAAGATTTAGATCTTCTCATCAATAAGTTGTCACAGACTAAAAACATTGAATTAATAGTACATTTCTCTCTTATACGTCATGCATAATCGATTTTATTGCGAACATGTTGCTTTCATTGATTTCTATTTCTTTAATATAGATACGCAGTCTTTTGTCCTCAATTTTCACGGTCGTGTGACACAAGCTTCCGTAAAAAACTTTCAAATTGTTCACGATAACGATGGTAAGGTTAACTTGTTCTTCTTTATATGATTGTGGGAAACTATTTATTTTTGTTTACATATCATTTACATTACAAATGCGCGAAATCATTTTGTACCAACTAAACCGCAGTGCAAACAAAATTTGATTAAATATGCAAATTGATAATTATATTATAGAGTTACACATATACTTTCCCACTTTTCATATGGGTCAGAAGATCCATTGCTTTAATTACAGATAATTATAATTTCTGAAAAATTATATTTTGAGTTATAATTATTTGAATTGCCGGAATTATAGATTATTATGAACAAATTTGATTATTTTACCGTACAAATTATCCATAAAATATGTTGAAAATTGAAGTTTCATTATAATATTATAGTTTCGATTACAGTGCTCTTGTAGCTAAATTTGACATACTTTTTAGTACGTAAAGAAATAAAGGTAATTGTTAATAAAATCAATCAAGTAAGTAGGTACACTTCGTCTAAATATGGAATTTAAATAATATGACTTGTTCTGTGTACTCCTCATCTCTCAACAGTGGATTACATTGTTATGCAGTTCGGTCGGGTGGCTGAGGACGTCTTCACTATGGACTATGCCTACCCCATGTGTGCCTTGCAAGCCTTCGGTATCGCACTGTCCTCCTTCGATGGCAAACTTGCCTGCGAGTGATCGCTCATCACTCTTCACTGATCACACGCAATTGTTACACAGATCATCACTTCAATTCTTAGAATCGTCGATCTTTAGTTGGTGACGCGCGATGGGGGGGAGAGATTGGTCGCGAGTATACTTAAAGAGGTCCAATTTTGTGTATACATACCGACAACTCTCTTTTTCTTTATTTTATTATCGTTATTTGATTTTGTGATAAATAATATGAGAGCGTATTTAGCTTACCAGTCAGATAATTTTGCACTCCCTCTTCTTTAATATTTTGCCGCTACTATTAATAGCTTCCCCCAATTTGTCATAAATATGAATGGCCTCTCTACTTCAGTATTCCGGTGTTGTGTCAATCTGCCGAAATTACTTTCTTCGAATAATATACGTACTTATTACTTTACAAGTCACTTAGTCATTGCTTTTAAAGCCGCTTGCATTTTCCATCTTTATAAATATGGATGGTACTACATACATACTTATTATTACCAAGTATTATGATAGTCAGAATCATTTCTCCTCAGTTACGAAATAGTCGTTCGTCATCCATTCATTCGTTCTTTGGGAGTGAGAAACTATTTATTATTCATTTTGATTAATTTAGCATTTTAATTACTTTAATGAGACAACAATGTGATGCTTTTTGATTTTGTAAACTTGTATATATATATATGTGTGTGTAATTATTTCCAATATTTTCTTCTCTTTCCGTGGATATATATTGTCTTTATTTCATTTGCCGAACAGCCCAATTAGTAAATATTTGTTTTTCTTTCATTTAAACGAAATTAATATAATGTATTGTTATATACAGACCTACATTATAGACATAAGTATTTCTGTACTATTTAACAGTTGTTTGTTTTATTCTAATTTCAAATTGTTGTTACTACTTTACATTTAGAGCTTTAATTTTATTTTTTAAATGTGTTTCTATTACATTATGATCATACCGGAAGGATGCTCATTGTTCTTGTGTTATTCTTTGTGTGATTTACATTGCAAACTTTATTCTTTTAAATATGCACTTTAATATCTTTCTAAATAATGTCTTAGCTAGTTAGTGGAGTTATAAAATGGATCAAGTACAAAGCCAATTTAATTTGAAACTATACGATTATTTACGAAGTCGTATTGACTGATAAGGTAATGACATTTTTTAAATATAACACTAATTTAGTTTATAAAATCCTGACATCCGGTTTTTATTGAATAGTCAATACGGATGTGATATTCAAAAGTTCATACTTTGTTTTTTTAATACTCACTAGTTATTTAACAGCGATGATGTGTTCTGCTCTATGACTACTTTTCATTTGATTCTTTTGAGCATATTGTTATTATTGGTTTCCAGAAAGAAGTCAAGTAGTCATTAATTCTGTATTTTCCGTCCAACTGATAAAATTAAGACAAAATGATTTATTGTAATCTACACCGCTTCTTGTTGTACAATATATATTTTAGTCTCGGATTAAACATCCAAGATTAGTGTTACCCGTCCAACTGGACATGTTGTATATTCTATTGTTGAAATATACTTTGTTCTAAAATACAGTTTTTGCACTATTTTTATTTGATATTTTCCTTATACTATATGTGTTATAATTATATACATTATGATATAATAATGCCATTCTGGGATAAAATATCCAATGCCCTGGTTGGTTTCGCCGGGAAAATCCTAGCGTTCTGTACATCCTGGTAAGGTAGTTATATATACTGATATTTAGAATTAATATGTAAAAAATAGTTGTTAAATTTTTGAAAAACGGTTAAATTTAAATTTAAAAAACTGATAATTATCAGCTGTTATGCTAGCAATAGAAAGCTGATGTTTTGGGGTGGTTTCACTGCTGATGGCACCTGAGTTCTCCAAAGGATAACTGCAAGATTAAATACTGCACAATACATAGAGTTAGTGACAAAGCACCAACTTCCAGTAGACCTATCAAATCGTAATGTCACGCTTCAGCAGGACAATGCTCCATGTCATATGGCTGCTACAACACTTAGATTCCTCCAGAATTTAGCTATAGAGTATCTTCCTTGGCCATCACAGACTCCTAACTTAAACCCCATAGAGAACCTATGAGGCTATCTGAAACATGTCTTTGAACCACTTTAACTAGCTACCATGGAAGAATTATAGGCAATCTATGCCAAGATATGTTCAGGCAGTGGTTACAGCTGATATCAGGCAGTGGTTACAGCTTATTATTTAAATAACAAATTACATCCACACAACTAATTATTTTATTTTCTGTATTTTTACAGCTGTTAGTAAAAGTGCAATATGAAATTTTCATTAAAAAATTTACATATTAATTCAGGGTTCTCACCACTCGGGAAAACGGGAATTTACCTAGGTTTTTGAGTTTCATCGGGAATTTACCTAGGTTTTTGTGATTTTGACTAGGTTTTTAATCTTTTGTTATACATTATTTATTTAAAATACAATGTATTATGGTTTGTATAATACAACCAGCCCGCATAAAATACTTGCATTTGATTTATATAATCACACTAGTCAAATTGCATTTGGTTTCGTCACAACAGAAGCGTTACGTCATACAAATGCATTAGCTCTTCAAATTCTGGATTTTCGAAAAGATTGCAAGAAGTTTCTGATCTCATTACTAAATACATACCGTGTAAAGAACCCTCTTCGCTACACTCTCGTTTGAGATATTGATTGTCTAGATGTCTCAGTTATTGCAACCATTGATACTGCAACAGCTACCACAAAATTTAGGCACGTTTTAGATTTTGTTATTCCGACAGGACATCTTATTGCTGAAGAAGCTGACACCGTGCCGTTCTTCGCCACCTTATCTGATTTCCTCGGACAGAAAGTCTCCTTCTTCCGAGCCTCCTGCTGTTGACCAACTTCCTAAGTCGAGCAGCTATCCTGTCCAAGGTTCATGTGGGGCCTCTGTTGAGCCAGGCGGAAGGCTCTTGGGTCCTCCATACTGATTTCACATCAAAAAAATTGTCAGCTTCAGTGGATTTTAAATTTCTGAAATCGTAAGATTATATAGTTTAATTGTTTTTAAACTCTTTGTTAACTAGGCGGATTACATAATATTTTGCATTTGATATCCTATTGACATTGTAAGTGTATTTTGACCTGAAACTAAAATTTTATAAAATACATGAGCCGGGACTATATTAAAACTTGTTAAAATTATGTTAAAGTTAGAGCCTCTTTCCCTACTACTAATACTAGATATAATAGTACACATGTAAAAATGTACATATGGTCAACATGTACATATCGTCTACATGTACATACCGTCAACATGTACATATCGTTAACATGTACAAATGGTTAATATGTACATATTGTCAATTAAATAAGTTTTTAATAATAATTTATCTGTATATATATATATTTCCATATTATTTTATTATTATAATAACAAATAAATTAATAGTCATTTGTGTAACTCAAATGTGAGACTTATGGTACGTACAAATTCTACTCAAAAATATTAGTATTTGAAATAATTTCATATGTATATATAGGTAATTTCATAATAAAAAACTATTTTTTTGAACAATTTGATAAAAATTATATTAATATATTAATGCAACGAATATCTTTTAGTGTTGTATTTATGTATATATATATGAATAAAAAGTAGTTTATTGGTTTAAAATTTCAATGTATATTAATTATTTTCGGTTATTGATAAAGGGTTACAAATATTATTTTATTGTTATTTTTTAACATATTCTAAACGGAATTTAGTTTGGAAAACATTTAACTTTTTACACAACAATCGTTTCTTCTTTTCTAAATATGCATATTACTTACAAAATAAGGGGTAGTATGGTAAATTTTTTAATAATATATATATATATAAATTTAATAAATTTATCATAACCATAAATAATACATGGGCCCCTATATAATGTACAATATATTTTAAATGAACAAAAATTTGTCACATTGAACTGCAATAAAAGATTTACATAAGAAGAAATTATTATTCCATTGGAAATACATATTCGTAAAATATTTTAAACGTCGAATATTTAAGTACATTTTACACCAAAGTATTGTTCAACTATAACCATCGAAAATATATATTTAATAAACATTTATATCGAGCATTTTTTTCATTCTTGTTTTACAGGTATCGTAACTCGTAGTTTCAACGAAACTGCGCTTCTAGAAAGGCTGAATGGAGTACAAAAATTACTTATATGATTCCCACAGGTGCCTATTTTTTATACACATTTCTTTTGTTTGTGGATACTATTTGTTTTAATAATGAATTTGATATTGTTTGATTGTGCCCATTATTTAAAAGTTATAATGAAAACTGTTTGAAATTTTAATTTATACTGATTATTTATATGAAAAACATAATTTATCCTAAAATGTACAGTCTAAACACGAATGGTAGGGTTATATTATTTATTTGTATTTATATGTGATTAAATATATCAGTATTGTAATTAATTATAATGATGATACGTAGCTCGACGTTTTCATTTTTAGAACTTATTGTTTTAGTCTTGTTGAAAATCAATTTGGTACCGGTTTAATTTAACGAATTGTAATTTCTATATTGTGTTAATTTTATTTTACAGATTGTTTTTGGTACAACAATTGATGAAATTGTTAAAAATGTAACGGTAATAAATAACTTTAAAATAATCAAGAAAAAAATTAGAATGACAAAGAAAAAAAAATGTGATATACTACTTTAAGCTGAATAAAATGTAGGTTTCTATTTTTTTTTAATGTCTGAAATAATAAACCAATCCGACAAAAATCTGCCGCTAGACCAGGGCCGCCATTCTGCCGGGAAGCTGAACTAGGGTCAGAAAACCGCCGGCAAAATAATGTCGCGCTTATGGCAAACTGCCGGTAAAACAGGTATTTTGCAATCGGTTTACTGTAGGAAAAAGGTACAATTTGGACATACGTTTGGCAGTATTGTATAATAGTAGTAAAGTGAGAAGTCAAGAATGCATGAGCAAGCGTGCTGTTTATTATTATGTGCGTTACTTTATCGCTCTATATACTAAGGTGATTAGTACTCACCAATACGG